>JALLPD010000110.1:12106-30011 GCA_036940065.1 Cyclotella cf. meneghiniana
TCAATATAACAGCACTGCTCTCCAAATATCTTGATCTGTACAACTAGCAGCGCGCCCTCCCTTACCACAGCTTGATAGGGCTTACAAAGACTTTTCAAATGGCGCTGGAATGAAGGCAAAAGGACAAATACTCGTGAAATGGCAGCCATTTCCCTGCTCTCATCAAATAAGAGGCCAACCCATCTCTCCTCAATATAACAGCACTGCTCTACAAATATCTCAATCCATACAACTAGCAGCAACGCCCCCTACCACAGCTTGATAGAGCTGACAAAGACCTTTCAAATGACGCAGAAATGAAGGAAAAAGGACATATACTCACGAATGTTGACACAAATGATATGGGCAACAAAAGAAGGGCGCGATTGATCTTGGGTGTTTTTCAATTCAATTGTTGTGTTTAATGTGTGCTGTTGGGTGGAGGGTTGTGTGCATCCTTGCTGAATTTTGGGATTTTGAAATTTTGGGACCAACAGTTCTTGGCACAGATTTTAATTATCAGTAAGATGTTCCTGTACATCCTACTTAAAAGTTCTCTAAAATGGGAAACTGTGCAAAAATTTTGTGCATAACAGTATATACATGCCTTGATAAAACATTATCATATACTTTCTGTCAGAATGAAAAAGAAAGCTATAGAACAAGGGAAACCATTGGGTGAGGGTACAGATGGGTGACTAATATATATATAATTGACATATGCCAGGCTGTGTGTGAAGCCTCCTGGATATGCTTAGGCTGTCATTTTGTATCTCTGTCTCTCTAATCCATAAGGCATTAGTGACTTATCCTCTGAGTCTTGTTTCCTTACGGATTGCGGCCGGGTTGCTGTGATTGTGTATTCATCTGTATCTACAGTCCTTGCATGTCCCCTTTTTTTGACCAAAACTTTGGGTCAAAAAGTGAACCCGTTCTTTTGCTGGTATGGAGGTATCACACAGGAAATGCGAGTCACAAGAGTGACTGCAACAACCTTCTGCACATTGCAGAGACAACGATTGCGATGATCACTGCGAGCCACGAAGAGCGACTGTGATGCTAAAGCGAGTCCTATGAAAATCGCAGATGCGATTGCATGTACCCACGATGGCTGCAACACTCGGTGAGCCGTGACAGTTTGTTGCCCAGTGCAAGAAAAAAATCAAGTCTGTACTAACTTGAGTTTCAAAAAAATGGTTCTAATTTTTTTAAGCCAAGGTGGCTTATGGATGAGGGAGGCGGCCCTTACGGCCATCCATAAGAGTGCCCTTTTACGGACGGAAAAAGCTGTCCATAAGACCTATCCTTAACTTTTTCGTGCTCATAACCAATTTTTTTATGGATAAGGAGGCTACAAAATCATAATTTCATCCATAAGAAGGCTTTACGAGACTGAATTTATTACGGATTATGGATAGAAGGTTACAAAATGACAGCCTTAGTAAGCCATTTTCTTTTTACTAACAGCCTACTAACAATTTGTTTGCAGTGTCTTGAAATTGAAGTATTAAAATGAATCTTGTGAAAAATTACAAGATATAAAATCTTCCAAACCACTTAAAGAGATGGTTTATTTATTTCAACTTTCTTGTTCTCTTTAAAAAAAATTGTTATCGCCTTTAATTTCAATCAATCACCTTGTTATAGCCCATGGTATAATTATTTTTACTTCCTCATTTCTCTAAAAATTCTTATTGCCTTAAATTTCAAAACAAATCATCTTGTTATAGCCTGAGATGATTGTGTTTAATTATTTAGGCCTACTTTTCTTAGGACTATTTGGGTAAATGGGACCATTTGGGACCATAGGATTGAGACCTACCTTTTGAATGAATAAATTTCCAGAGATTTGCAGGTTGATAAGCAATTAAAAATGCAGCAATTCATAAATCATTGCAACAACATCTCACTCACATTTTTGTCATGAGTGGCAAGTAGCTAACAAATAACAAATAAACATAGCAATCATTTAATGAATAGAGCATAGTATCACATTCATTAACATCATTTTGTTAGAAAAATCTTATTCACTCATCATAAATTTGCATGGCATGTTCCCTAACAATACAGGTGTGTTTTTGCTCTTCAAGCCTAGAATAGAGACTTTTGGTTCGTTATTTTCTGATTGGTAGCATTGATATCTTGGTGTCATTGGCATGACTTCCTTTTGTTATCAGGCAGAGAAATAATACCATTGATCAGTTAAGTGCAGTGTCAACCTCAAACAGTCAAAGAGAAGTGCAGCCATTGACACGTGATGAGGTATATAGAATTTACAATTGGCACTTGATGACGAAAGCATGAAAACACTATGCAGTGACATGTGCTTACACATATCTTGACAGTTGAATAGGAATACACTTAATGGTATTATGCACACAGCCCATGGGTCTTGTGAGTGATAAAACATCTATTCTAGGGTTGTTACTAATGGTTAGATTCATTCGTTTGGTTGCTACTGACATCTACTGGCAATGGAAACCTGCAGCACCAATGGTTTTTCCTGACCATACAGTTCATTCACAGGTATGTAAGGAATAGACATACTCTGAGGGAAGTGTGAGAAAAAATAAGTACTTACATACATACCATGTACATAACTGAGTCACTAGTGATAGAAAATGCTAGTTGGAAGTGCTACAAGGAGCCAATTATTCTCCAAAAAAATTAGAGACACTCTAACTGGACCTATAACTCCATGCTAGAACACTTATTTCATATTCAATGCATCATATAAAATTGCTCATTTTTTGTATGCACCCCCTATAGCCAAGCATAAATTACCGCATGGATAGTGAATCCCAGTGAGACCCAAAGTCTCACAGTCCAAGTGCATGGGCGGCCTCAAAGTCCTGGTGTTGCATGTTTCTACACATTCCTGTGAGTTATACTTACCCTTAAGGCTAACCACAGCTTCATCATGCCTAACGCAGTTACCATGGCTAGCCATAGTGCTAAGTCCCTGTTCACTGCAGATCAACCATGAGAGAGTACTATACAACACTCTAGCCTGATACCACAAAGATAAAGTACTGAATTAAACTACATTCACAGCTGATTCTTGGTCTTTACAGAAGGTCTTTGGGAAACCATACCAAGACCAGATGATAAGTTACGCCATTTTCATCTGGCCACTTACAAATTTTCATGTTACTGGTATTTGCCAAATCTGCCAGCAGAGATATCTCAACCCTCAGGCAAGATAATAACCAGCTGATGCCTCCCACCTCTTTGACCACATAAGCACCAACAGAAACTGTGAAAAAGTGGTGAGATTGTTTATTATGATACATTTACACCATTTCAGCTTGCCCCTTTCTAATTCTGTGTTGCCACACTGGCCAAGTCCACCAGCAGGGATATCTTCTCCCCCAGACAAAAGAAAAGAGGCCATCACCTCTCACCTCTTTGACCACCTTAATGCCAACAGAGACTGTGAAAAAAGGGTGAGATTGATGATTTTTTGACTGGTCTTTTCCTTGTACCTTTTTGACATTTCCAAAACATTTGTTTTTGCTTTAAGTTTTGTCTTTTGTCATTTCACAGTTGCCTGAAGGGGGCACATTTTACAACAAACCATGCCACAATGATTTGTGCGCTTGATGGGAGAATTTCTGTTCTAGTTTTATATGGATTTTGGTGTGGTTCTCTGTTTTCAATATCCAGTTTTTGTTCTCTAAAAGTGTGGTGTAATGTGACACTTTTTGTCTAGTTGACTGTCCGGTTACTTATTTAGTTGTTCCTATATTTACCATAACAATCAAAGTAAACATAAAAAAGAACCTTATCTATTAAGAATATATGAGCACTGAGTGAAAACATTTTGTTTCTAACATTCTACAGCTGTCTTGTGCTATCAATAAAAACATCATAGCAAAAATTCTCATCTCTGTAGTTTTTTCATTTTAATTACACTTTTCAACATCATAGGTTTTACTTGTATTTATTTCAATTCTTCCACTTAAAGAAGGTAAGTATTGGTAGTTCATGTTGTGGTATTTTTTTCATGTATTCACAATCATCAATTACCCCATGGGGAAGTCATCCTGAAACGGATTCACAAATTATCAGTACGCAGCCTTTAATAGTAAATTGCATTCATTTTCACTCTCTAGAAGTTGGGTACTGAAAGATACCATGTGTCATCTGGCACTCATTTACCCTAGAAGATATGAACAGTGAATTGTTATTATAAACGGCACTCAATAAAAGGTAGGAAGTACAGTGTGTCCTATTGATTGTCTTTTAGACGGGCAGACAAGTATTTCAGGTAAATGAGTGTTCTAGTTCCATGGGGTTGAATGAGGCCCATTGTTCTAGAACAACAGCTGTTTCGGTTTTAGCTGCATGTAAGATTCTGTGGACAATTGCTCATGAGAATCCATGAATACTGTTTTTATTAAAAAGGGGTTTACCCCTTGTTCTCTTTACCATATGACGGCTGATTATTGTGTTCTAAATTATCACTTGGATCAATCAAAATCTCATGTCAAACTGTCATTTGTTTCTGTCATGTTGCACACAACTAGAACACCTATTTGTCATGATTGAGCAAAACAATCAAATTAAATAGCTCATAAAATAAAAATCAAAAGTCTGTCAAAATCTATATCATTATTTTATCAAGTGGCAACTCAAAAACCTGGGGATGCCCAACACATTGAAGCTACACAAATACAATTCGAATTACCTACAATATAACACACTTCCTCTGCATGAATCAAGTAACATTTTCACAGTGCATCAAGCATCAACATATTTGGGACTGATCAGCTTAAAGTAGCACAAGACTGCATGAATTGTTGAGAGAACATACCTACTACTAATCAAGCAAGACTAAGTACTTACCCCTCATATGAAATAAAATTATTTTTATTTTCAATCCATATTTTTGTTTCAACCATTATGTCCACAAGAAGCCAGCAAAACCTCATGTCACAGCAGGACATCCAACAGAGCATTGCAAATCTAAACAACCAAATGACCCAACTACTGCAAGCTATTCAACCATGCTTGCTGGAGCAGGTGCTGGCCCTCCTGTTCCAGCCACTTCACCTCAAGGTGTGACATTTGCCCTTTCTTCAGGAACTACCAATCCTGAGCAATTGATTGATTTTTCTACCTGCACAGGGCAAGCCATTTATGACACCAGTAGAGGAAAGCTGATGGATGATGAATCCGAGAAGTTTGATCTCAAGATCACACTGATAGTAAGATTTCAGGAAATGTTGCATTCAAGGAGTGAAGTTATGGGATGGACCAACCCTTCTCAATAAATCACCATATACCAAGTTAATGGAACAAATTGTGATCTGATCTCTGAGTATTTCCAAATTCCTTATGATGCGATCAAGACTCAGTCTGAAGTCTATTGGAAGTATGGAGGAGCCAAGACAGTGCAAAGAGCAGCACAAACAATGAAATGATTGCTAAATGCATCTTGGCATCCCTAACTGATGCTGCCAAGGATCAAATCTTAGTGGCTCAACATAGTTGGATGATCAACACTGAAAATTCTACCAATCCAACCACCATTCCAGTTGCTGCTCTCCTGTACAAGGAAACCATGAGATTGACTACCCTAGATATGAGGGCAACAAACAAGGCACTCAGAGATAATTTGAAGGTCTTGCCTGAATATTGTGTTCAAGTGAAGGGTGATGTTGACAAGGTCAATGCATACTTCATGCAAAACCTCAACCAACTTCTATCACAAGGTGAATGAGCTGATGACAAAGAAGTCATCCTTTCTGCTGCATATCAACATGTTCCAGATGCAGGATTCAGGAAGTACATGAGCCAGAAGAAGGATGACTACTAGATCAACATCAAAGATATGGCCAATGCTGACTACAAAACTATTATGCTCAAGGCAAAAACCAAGTACAATATTCTCCTGCCATATATGGACAGACCTCTTGGATCACCTTCTAAAGATGAGCAACATGTGATAGCATTGCAAGCTGAACTCAATTAAGTCAAAGACAGTAATTTGAAGTTGTCCAAGCAGCTCAAATCTAAGCTCACGTATCCTAAACCAGGAACCAATGTCAAAATGACTACCTCTAGTCCTTAGAAAACCAAAAACACCAAGAATAATTCAGATAGGAGATGTCAAAGGCAAGATGAGACATGGAAGAAGCTCGCAAGTCATGGGAACCCAAGACCTTAAAGAAGGACAACAAAACATGGAGCTCGTGTACCCCTGACCTAGCTTGGTGGCTTCAAACATCAAATGATTGCAGAAAAGGAAAGGACATGTTCAAGCAAACTATTGCACATCAATCCATTACAGATGATGAGAGCCAATCAGGCTAACCCAAGTCTCTCCTTGCCCATTTGGCAGAAATGTCAATCAAGGGTGAATGATGGTGCAGACCAACATGCTTCTAGCCATGGCACCAAACATACTTCTCCTGCTCTTGCTTTTCTCTTGTCTGCCTTACCTTCAAAGCATCTTCATCTTTGTTGACACATGCAGTACTGTTATCTATCTGGCATGGGCATGTAGTCACACTTGAAACTTTGTTCAACATGCCACCAAGCATAACAAGAGCCTCCAAAAGTATCTTTGCTGGCAAAGACTTCATCATCCTAATGCCGAATTTTGATATCATTGGTTCAAGTCAAGAATGAAAAGAAAGAAAACAAGGACATTCAGGAAGCCTCCACCCTTGCTCCATTTAACATGGAAATGAAAATTCTGGAAGTTTGTGTTCATAAATGCGCTGGCCATGTACAGGACCTTTTGTTGCATGGAGCACACAGTCCCCAGCTCATTCAAGCAAGTTCATCACTTCATCACTCATAAACAATTTCTCCTACTTCAGGTCACCAGCTTTCATTGCATTCAACAACATGCCAGGCATTGTGCATTCTTTTCCACACGGGAGTCACCCTTGCCCAACCCTGTTTGCTCATGTTTTGACTCTGGTTCCTTCAAAATTGGTGTCAACACACTGTGTTCTGTGACCATGTCACCCCACAAAGAATGTTTTCAAGACTTAAAACCAGTCAAGTGAGCCACTGTCACTGGCATTGCAAGTGATATCATTGCCAATGCAGGAGGTACCTTCTGTTTTAATGCTGAAGATGACACAGGCCACATCCACACCATCAAACTATCTGAAAGCCTTTACATTCCATACCTCCCCCAAACTCTTCTGTGTCCTCAGCATTGGGCACAACTTGATGATGATTAGGGAACCTACATCAAAAGCACTTCAACTGGGTGTTGGTTAGTATGGAAGGATTGCTCCAGGAAGTTTGTTCCCATGGATCCCAAGACAAACACACCTACATTTATCAGTGCTCCCAGCACATTCTGCTATTGTGCTTTTGAAGCCAGCTTCATGGCATGTGATGCCTCTGCTCATAGTCTAAAAACCCATTTGACTTATGATCACGTGCTCAAAGGGGGAATGAAACATTACCATCCCAAATCTTTCCTAGCTGACAAAGATTTCAACCTCAGTGACAAGCATAAAACAGACAAGAAGGATGTGTACTCAGATGATGAGACTGTTCAAATCAGTAACATCAGTCATATTGATGTAGCTCATGACAACACATGCCCTTTCGATCCAATCCAACAAGCAACCACAAGTGGGGGGAATGCAGCAACAACCCAGTCAATAAACATGTCCAACGGGGTCCCCTTACCTTTTTCCCATTGTCACACAAACTGATGCTGACAAGAAAAATGAGGCGCTATCTGCATCTGATGACCAAGCTGAACTAATTTGATGGCACCACTGCCTGGGGCAAATTTCCTTCTCCTTGCTAAAATCTTTGGCTAAGAATGGTGAAACACCGAGGAGATTGGCCAATGTCAAGAACCCTAAATGTGCTGGCTGCCTCTTTGGCAAGATGACAAAGGTGCCATGGCAAACAAGGTCAAAGGCAAACAGCAAGGTCCACAAGGCAACTTATCTGGGTGAATGTGTCTCCGTTGATCAAATGCAGTCTACTCAAGCTGGCTTTTATGCACAATTGAAAGGGAAACTAACAACCAAGAGATACACTGCAGCAACCATCTTTGTTGATCATTTCTCTAGGCTCTGTTAGGTCCACCTTATGACATCACTTACATCACAATAAACCATTGAGGCTAAGAAAACATTTGAATGATTTGCAGCAGATCATGGTGTTCAAATTAAGCAATATCATGCAGACAATGGTTGCTTTGCTGATAATGCATTTAAGAAACATTGTTACCAACAAAACCAGACAATTTAATACTGTGGTGTCAATGCTCACTTTCAAAGAGGCATTGCTGAAAGAGCAATAAGGGACATCACTGACAATGCAAGAACAATGCAACTGCATGCAAAAGCAAGATGGTCAAGTCCAGTGCATCTATGCTTGTGACCATATGCAAGCAGGATGGCTATATACATATATAACACAGCACTAGTTTTGCATGATGGAAAATCAAGAATTGAGCCAGAAATAAATGTGGAATTTTGCATGAAAGACAATCATGTAGTCGGGTGTCCAGTTTTAGCTTTGCAAAACAGTCTCGCAGCAGGCAATCTCATACCCAAATGGTCTCAGAGATCACATCTTGGCCTTAACTTAGGTCCAAGCCCATCTCATGCACAAACCATCAACTTGGTACTCAACTTGAATGCAGGCATGGCCTCCCCTCAATTCCATTGCCTCTATGATTACTTCTTTGAACCATAAGTCACTCTCATCAAGACACTATGACACAAGCCAATTGGAAGCAGCTGACTGGATTTGTCAAGTATGATGGTGCTTCTACTATCCAAGACAGATTATCCAGAACCGATCACCTTGTAGCTCGTATCAGAACCAACCTTGTTACCAATAAATCCAACACAGCTGACATCTCTCAGGATGTTAATGCAGAGGTTGACTTTGGCTTGAGCAATGATTTGCCAGACCCCATGCTTGCTTCAGAGGGAGCACATGATACACTTAGCAATGACATGGCAAATGCTCCTCCAAGTGCAGGCATCAGCAGTAGAGGTTGCATCAGAAGGATGAGTCAAACAACGCAGGATTCAGTAGCTCAGCTTGATTTCTATGACATCAAGGAATGCACTACATGGGCAACAGAGCACTGTCAAACACACCAAAAGATGCTGAGGAAGAGTTCATCCGCTCACATGACTCCCATTTGGAGCTTCACAAAAGAGTGCATCATCCTATAGCATTCTATGCAGAAATGATTGGAGGCATCATGTACTTTCATCAGGCCCTCCAACAACATGATGCTGGAGAATTTGTCTAGGCTTTAGTTAAGGATGTCATTGGCCACATTGAGAAAAAGTGATGGAAACTAGTCAAGCAATCTGAAGTATCCCAGGATGTTGATGTCATTAGATCAGTATAGTCAACGAAGCGCAAACGCAATCTCACCACCAATGAGATCACAAAGTACAGGTCAAGACTCAATTTACATGGTGGAAAGCAAGTCTACAGGGCAAATTACTTTGACACCTATGCCCCTGTTGTAACTTGGTTTTCTATCAGAATCATCATTGACATCTCTCTTCTAGTTGAATTATCCCTGCATCATATTGCCTTCATCCAGGCCTACCCACAGGCTCCCATTGAGACAGACATGTACATGGAACTTCCAATGAGCATTTAGACATGCCATGGCAACTCAAAGGATCATGTCCTCATGCTATTATCCAACCTTTATGGTCAAAAGCAAGCAGGATGTGTATTGACCTCAATCCTAGCAGAAAAGCTTAACGGTCTTGGTTTCCAACAGTCTTTGATTGATGAATGTGTATTTCATTGTGATGACATTATATTTGTTGTCTATGTTGATGATGTTATCTTCCTGGGTCCAGATGAATGCAAATTGACTAATGTCATCAAAGAAATGAAGAAGATAGGCCTAGACATTGAAGACCAAGGTTGGCCAGCTGACTACGTTGGTGTCACCATCACCAAACACAGCAATGGATACTTCAAGTTCATTCAGCGGGATCTTATTGACTCTATCATAAATGATGTCAACATAGGTGATGCCTATACTAAGACTGTTCCAGCCAAAGCATCTATGCAACTTCATGCATTCAAAGACTCACCAAAGTTCACTGACTGCAATTTCAACTTCAATTATCATTCTGTCACTGGAAAACTCAACTATCTAGGACAAACAACTCACGGAGACATCCTATTTGCTACCACCACATTGCCAAGTATTCATCAGATACTAGGAAAGAACATGGAGAGGGCAATACTTGAAGAAGCCATGGCACATAGGTCTCAAATTTCACCCAGATCCTTCTAAAGGTTTTGAATGCTATTGTGATGCAGATTTCTCAGGTAATTGAAACAGAGACCATGCCCAAATTGATCCAGGTACTGCTAAGTCAAGAAGTGGATGGATCATTTTCTATGCCAAGAGTTTATTTGGGCCTCCAAATTGCAATCCCAAGTGGCACTTTCTACCACCAAGGCTGAATAAATTGCCATGTCAATGGCCCTCAGAGGTGGCATTCCTGTTGGAACTTCTTGATGAAATGAAAGGAAGAAACTTTCAAGTCCTCTGCACACACCCAATTGTCTACTGCAAAGGTTTTGAAGACAACATTGGTGCTCTTGAACTAGCCTGCCTTCCCAAGTTATGCCCATGGGCAAAACATATTAATGCTTGCTACCATCACTTCAGGGAACATGGATGACTAGGACTCATTAAGACTGTTCCCATCAGCACAGATGATCAGATTGCCGATGCTTTTATGAAACAACTCACCCAAAATGCTTTTTGCAAACACAGGCACTTCATCTGTGGTGCTTAATTTCTTCTACACTCACAGCCTCTTGCGTAGCCATTGTGAGGGAGTGTAAGATTCTGTGGACAATCACACACGAGAGTCAATGAATATTGTTTTTCTTAAAATTGGGGTCCCCCATGTTCTCTTTACAATATGATGGCCGATTGTTGTGTTCCAAATTGTCATTTGCATCAATCAAAATATCATGTCAAATTGTCATTCGCTTCTGTCATGTTGCACACAACTAGAACACCAAGTTATCATAATTGAGTAAAACAAGCAAAATAATTAGCTCATAAAATAAAATTCAGACGACTGTCAACATTTATATTGCATTAATTTATCATGTGGCAACTTTGAAAGCCCGGGGATGCCTAACAAATCAAAGGCACACAAATACAATTTAAATTACCTACAATATAACATCTGCCCATGGAGGATGCATGGGTGTGATTGGCGGCACAGGAGGAATTGACCGAAGCCAATGCAGGGTAAAAGAGAAAACCTGGTATGTTGGTGCAGTGCTGTAAAAGTATTGCCGACAACAATGCCAATTTTGAGGTGTTGTGTTTGCATCACATTTCCACCTTTGACAGATTTATGGACATGGTGGAAGATCTAAACACCATTAACCTTACGGCATTGGCAGACAACTATCAGGTGTTATCAGGGTGCAAAAAGAATGCCACCACCATCAAAATCAATTTTTTATTGCAAAATTCCCCCTCATGCCCTGATAAGCATTAGAGCTCTATCACCCATAGGCAAATGGAATGCAAGTTTTATGCCCGATTGAATTTAATTGGGCATTTAGAAACAGCGCAATGGGATATATGTTGCCTACCTGACAACTTACATCCATGTGCATGGGAGGAATATAAATTGTCTGGATGGGGATTGCACTGGAACAAAGCATTTTACTTCTGCTTCTACATTTGTCATGCTAAGGGGATGGAGAATTATTTGAATGACTTTTATAATGAGGAGATGGAATGTAGAGTGGAGAAGATATATATCGATGATTATGAGAATGAGTTTTTGGAGTTGGATGTGGTGAAAGTTGGCAAGGCTGGTAAGCACTATAAATAGAGGTTTATGGAGAAGTATTTGCAGGGAAAGGATGGATACAGTTTGTGCTGGATCAAAAGTATAATATAATTTTTAGGTGTTTGTCTTAAAATGTTTTTGATGATTAACGTAAACTCAAGGCACATGGAGATCAAAAGGATATCTTTGGGGTTAACATTTTTTCAAAGATGGTAATGAATAACATGCTATGTTCTCTTGTTCCACCTCTTGTAGACCTGATGATTCTAGATATGGTACATGAATACTTGGTTCAACAACCATTTTTTTTCTTTATTGGTTGTTCTTTGCTACATTTTCTGTATGGTTCTCAAATCATTTTCTCTCTCCTCTCATTCTTCTGATCCAGCTTACCAATTTAATGACATAGGTACTTGGCAATAAATTTCATTACCAAACTCCCTTCTTGCTGGAACATGTAAGTAGCCTTTGATGTCATTTCATTGCACAGAAAGTCACCACTAACTAGCCTGTACAACACCATTTCCAGCAAACAGCCATGTGTAAGAATAGAAGTCCTATTCTCCACATACACAAAATCATGCCCTGTTCTCTTGTTCTATCTCTCCCTGATGTGATATTTCCAACATTTGTGTTCTCTTAAATTGACATTTTCTTCTTTTCTGTGCTTTTGGCCTATGGCTCAATGCTAGATACTCTTTGTTAAGGAGTTCAAGTTGCTATCTCATTATTCCAGCTAAACAAATCTTCTCTTTCTTCACAAAACCTAGATATCTTTTCGTGTTTTTCTTCTCTGTGTTGGCTCAGTCATGTCTGAACTCTATTGAGAGTACTGCTCTTTTGATGTTAGGATAGTTGCATAGACATAATGTACAGCTTACTTCTGCAGTAGCATTTTCAAAACAGACTGTTGCAACTACTCGTGGAACAAATCTGTGTCCCACAGCTTGCCGTAGGCCAAGTATCAGCTTACACTTGTAAGCTCTAGGAGCTACCAACTGGAACCTTCTAAAGGTCTTTTTCACTTTGTAACAAGCAAAGGGAAGTACACAAATCACAAGATAATTGTTTCTGAGAAACTATATCCAAAAAGAGAGAAACACCCCATACCTTTCAAAGGGAGTTTCTCACCAAGAACCACCCAACTGATGATTTCATCACAGAAATCTTCTCAAGGAAGATATTCTGCTGGTGGTTACAGAAAGTAGCAGTCATGGAACTGCTTTCAAACTTACCACCAATCTCCTTAGAGATCACAGGGTGTTACACATTCATGGTTTTGCAAGGAAATCTGTATCATTCGTTTCAAACAGTAAAACATAATTTTAAACTCATAATTAATTTCTATACAAGAATGATTTTGCGAGCTTTGATCCATCTATACAAAATATTTGTAGAAATCGCCTAGGTCACTATCATTCGATAGCCTCTATGTGCAACGTTAAATTTGATTGTCTGTCCATCATCATACCATCCATTGCCCTGTTCATTGTTGATACATTGTCAGTGGTGGTGCTGTCCATCAGTCCTCCATTTTTTTTGCCAGAAGCATTACACAATACCCTTGGTGAGTTATACGCGACACGACGTTGCACTGCCTGACACCAAGAGTTGCAAGGGCCCAACCGTTTGAAGAGTTACACACTCTGCAATTTGAAGTGAGTTTTACTCATGAGCTGACACATTTCTTAAACATAGAGTCTAAAAAATAGTAACATTGCCCTAGTACATCACCGAGGACTATTTCCCAGTGTGCATGGGTATACTCTGCCCTTGTGGCAGAGTTTGCATTTAGCACGTAGTGCAGTTGCAATAAAAAGACCACTCATGATGTATAATTTGCATGAGGGGCACAAATGATATACTCAGCACTGAGCTCATAGTATCCCCACTTAATAAGAGGAGGCAATAAAAATAATGCCCTGGGTTTAATTTTTTCCACTGAGCAATACGTGCGTAGTATCTTTTTAGATGTAAAAACACAATTAAGCTATAAATTTAGTCCCTACCCATGATCACATGCAGGTGCAGTGACCACACGGAGTTACTCACTCTGTACATACCACATGTAGGCAGTACATAATACAAATACTTCTAGGTCCTATACATCCTATGAAGCATACTGTAGCATCTAAGGGCCAAACAGCCAACTCATGACCCCCAATGAGGTGTGTGTCACAAGAAATCACTGCAATCCCCCTGGAAGTTCTCGTCCCTCAAGTATTCCCCCTGGAAGTTCTCATCCCTCAAGTGTTTCTTTCTCTCAGTAGCTATATCCCTTTTTCATTTGCATGGTAAGTTGTTGGGAGTATTGATCGATCATTGCACCTGCATAGGATAGGCTGGGGACTCAAGGTTGGAGTGCCCAAAGTCAAGTTTAAGGGAGGAAGGGATTGTGCACTCAGCATCCCGAACAAGCGCAGATCAACCCATTTTAGTGGGAGCAAGTTACAGCACATCCGATACACAGATCCAATCGCAGCACATCCTTCACGATTGCAATTTCATGAAAACAACCACATAAAATAAGCATGTAACCTCACGGCTAAGCCCATGATGGAATGGCCAGCCTTGGAGCAAACCATGTTCAACTCCACAAAAGGGCATAGGATGGCATGACATTACCGTATCCTGGTCATGCATCAGCATGGCATGGAGTATTGTCTCCAAGTCTCTGAATGCATGGGGGCACATGTACATCAAAAAAATCGACTACGAGTCGAGTCCCCAGCTTTGAAAGACCCATAAAAAGGTGTCACAGTAGCATAATTCTCGCAAAATTTTCATTTGCAGAATAATTCTAAATATTTTTTGGATGTTTTCCATGGGGAAATGTACAACTTGTCAAATTCTTTCAGAGTTTTTAGTAAAATAAAGTATGAAAGTGCTACAACAATAGGAGAAAGCATGCAGGTTGGCAAATAGCCTCAGCACCTCCTCTGGTCATAGAAAAAAAGAATTCAAAGCTTAAAAGCAAAACATTGGATTTAATTAATTCTATTTCACGTAGCTTGTAACAAAAAAGCTTATGCACAATTGAAAAAAACAGATTTAAATAATCAGTTTAATTTCATTCCTTGTATTCATCAGAACAAAATAAGTCTTGATGTAAATACCAACAAAACCCAAAAAATACCAAAAATATTCTGGTATCCAAAATGTTTCTCTCATGAAGATGAATTCTTCTCCCACAACAAGAAATTTACACAAAGGCCCATGCAGCACTATTAACAACAAGGTATCAAAAGTGACTGGAAATCAAACCATGTTGGGTTCCAAACCCCCAGCAAGGTGTTGCCACAGTAACAACAGAGGCAAAAGGGACATGTTCCTTAAGAATCTTTTATGTTCCAAATGAAGGAACATCCATGTGTTTTCCTTACCCAGGCTAGGCAGATGTCAAACACTTGGCATATGCAGGATGGGTTCTTCTTACATGAAAGGAAGGATAAACTCAAATAATGTTGTCAGGCGATGCTGTTGATAGACTTTTCTGGAGTAAAAATATCCAGAGCAACTAAGCCAGCACATAACTGAGTTTTGGGCAAAAGCAAAGACTGAGCTAAAATCATTCTAGATTTGTGAACAAGAAACAACATAAAAAATATGTTCTGATCAATTTCAACTTGCCAGTGAGTATTGATTTTGCAAATCTTCTAAAATCTGTGAACCAGAGTTCTTTGAACCCCATGACACAATACGTCATGCACATAGCTAACCACTTTAGTCCAGTGCTCTTCAAGAGCAGAAATACTCTTGTACACATATTGCCACATGCTTTATCTCTTTGGGTGTTGGTTGGGTTGGCTGTGTGCGGGGTGGTGGGGGTGGCATTATTTACACCGGCATGCAATCCATTACCATAAAATATGGTTGGTTCAATCACGACTTGCGAGTCAGTGAGAGCAATGCTGCAGAGATGGGCCCATTCATCACACACGTCATTGTGGCAAATGCCGATGAGCCCGTCTCTCTTGCAGCTGATTCCATGCTCCAGCGTGAGGCTGGCACCACAGCCATTGCATTGGTTAGGGAGGTTTGTGGGATGTTGGCCGTATCTGATGGCAATGCTGCCTAGCCACTCATCCTTGGTGAGTTTGGTGCCAGAGAATCTGTATCGTATGGTCGAGAGACACGCACCAGCAGTGGTGGCATGCTCCATCTGTTTTTTGACTTTTGGTGTCGACCGTTCCATGGGGGCTGTGTGGAAGGCGGCTTCACCGTTGCGCCGGTTTTTCTGGTGTGCCGCACCTGTGGCACATACACAGTTTCAGTGTGCCTCGACGTTGATGGGTTCATTTCGATGAGGGTGCTGGCAAGCATGTCAGTAGCCTCAACAGAGGTGGAGTAGAGGGAGGCAGCAGCCAGGGTGGGGTCCCGGATTGCCATTCCTCTGGTCTTGACTCCATTCCCAAGGAGTGTCCTGAGTTTGTCATCAAGTCCAGCAGTGCCGAGAATTGCAGGCAGGAACTTTGTGCAAAGGGCAGTCTCCACCGGCACAAGGCTTGGTCCAACATCTGGGACCATCCAGCAGATGTATTGCCACTCAGCACTCACACACAAGATGAGCCCTGCATAGGCAGAGTGTGGAAATCTGGTGGAAATGGCTGCCAGTTGCTTGATCCCCGTGACCCATTTCTGGATTATGGGAGAGAGCCCTTCTTCTTGTGTCTTGCGCGAGCCAACAAACCCACCTACATATTGCCATCCATGGCAGTAGCTCATGGGTAGGGATGTGTCATTAAAGCCTCGGCAAGCATGCGGATCAGAAGATGAAGAGCAGATGACCCAGCATTTTTCTGGCTCTGGGAAGTATCCCACGCTCAGTCCATGGCAGCAGAGCATGTGGAATAGGTCCACAACATGGCAGACGGGGCCTTGGATGGCGAAGTTGTCTGCATACCAGGGTTAGAGGATGGAGGGGTCCGAGCACCTGAGGGTTTCAGCGAGTGGCATGAGGGCAATCCCATAGAGGATCATGCCCCACATGCACCCTTGCATGATGCACTCTCGGCTCAGGAGGATTGCTGGATTGATGCCGGGTGGTCCACCAAGGACCAGGGCGGCACTCATGGCTTTAGAGGTTGTGAGTGAAGTGCAAGCCTGCAGGCCAGCAATGCCGCACTTCCCAGAGCATTTCCAAGTGGCTGAGCTTGCCAAAGCAATTTCTGGCATCTGTGAGGAAGTAGACTTCTGGGTCATGCTGAGTCTGGGGATCTAACGTGGGTGTGTCAGGAGTGTTGACTGGGGGTTGAGTTCTGAGGTTGGGTGGTTTTGTGTAGGGGAGCGGGTTGTTCGTAGATGCATTGGTGTGGGTTCCCTCATCTGGGAACCACAGGCTGTCATCGGTTGAGGCGCGTTGGATGGATGTGTATGGCGCCCTTGATGCCAGCTTCCAGGCCAGCGCAGAGCTGCATGTTGCCGCACTGTCTTGCCGTCCCGTCTGCATTGCATGAGGACCAGCTTGGAGATGGTGCGCATCCAGGCCTTGCCAATGCCAAACAGCCTGATGCTGGGTTGCTTGTCCAGGGCAGCCAGGCATTCTTTGCGCATGGTGCGGTACAAGGCCCATGGTGGCATGGTGTTTGCCAGCCAGAGGGCCCATTCCGCCAGCTCTTCACGCAGCTCAGCCGAGGCTTTGCCGTGCTTGAGGAGGTTTTTTAGGTGCTCAGTGTCAACTACACTGCAGCCTGCACTGCCATGGAGTTGGCACGTGATATGTTCTGCATCTCCGAGTGGGCAGTCAAGGGGAGTTATGTCCAGAGCCTTGCCGTAGTCAGCAAAGGCCAGGTTGTTGGGGTCCAAGAGGTTGGGGATGCATAACATGGGGTGCATTTCTGCCAGGATGTTGCGGACACAACGGCCTGTTTTGGTGCAGGCGTCATCTGGGCCGAGGATGCCGCCAGTGTTGCAGGAGGTGAGCCCACAAAGAAAAGTGCAAAGTCAGCCATCAATGATGGCAGAGTGGTATTTCCGTGCCGTCATCTCTGCGTCATTGGTGGCAGAGCAGTAACCGGTGTTAGCAAGTGAAGAAGTAGTGAACAGGAGAAGTGAAACAATTAAACACGTGTGAATGCAAGATAATGATCAGATTGCCAGCTAGATGTGCCTAATTG
>JALLPD010000111.1:0-21689 GCA_036940065.1 Cyclotella cf. meneghiniana
TGAGTTTTGTCATAGAACCCAACTAGGGGAACAGGAAATCTGTTATGATCATCTCCAATGAAATGGTCTCTTGCAAAATCCCACATGTCTCCAGTATTCCATAGGCATCCAATTGACTGTGTGTTCCATCCCAAAAGTTGTACCCCTGTGCAATATTTGCATCAAAAACTATTCTTGGGTCTTCTAACATGCTCATCACAACTTCAACTGAATCAAAAGCCACAACACCAATAGTGGTCCTGTCAGTTCTGGTTACACCTACCATTTTTGCATTGAACTGAGACATACCATGAATTTTCTCCGACCTTGTTAGCAGTCCATTCCTGGTAGAATTGAAGTACGCAGTGTTGAAATCTAAGTTCCCTTCAACACAGCGCATGAAGATAACATCCATAATTTTATCAAACAGATGCAGGGGGGCGCCTCTCACACTATTAAGAACACTTAATAGATGGACTTGAAATGCTATGTCCTGCAAATATTGAATCAATTTATGTCTGTTCTCAAATCCATCCCCGATCTTATTTCTGCTGAGATCATTCACTGTATCCCACTCATGTTGAACTTCAAATAAATTTTCATCCTCGAGCACATCTATTGGGAGGTTATCTTTGGGTTCAGAATAATTTTTGTTGCTCTTGTGGATACTGATGCCATGATACCTTTTATCAACATTTGTAGTTTTCTGAGGAAACATGAACAATTTGTATGTTCTCATGTTGTCGGATATTGAGCAATTCAACCATTCCTCAAATAGCTTCTGGACAACAGATTAATTTTCAATCTCTTGTGGGGGTGAATGTTGTCCCTCCAAGATTACTACTTTCTTTATATTTCAACAAAATTTCATCTCTCTCGTCTGCATCATGAAGGAAGGAACATTTCTTTATGTGTTTATTCAAATTTTGTCCCAAAAATTGCATCCAAATCTGGCATAAGGACAATCAAATGGTCGGGAGCAAGGTTGAGAATGAACAAAATTAGTTCTTCACTTGTGTAATTGTCTGTGTTTTAGCATGTCAAATTGAATGTGTACACCATGAAGAACTCTTTTTAATTGATCATTGCACAATTATAACTAACACATAATGAAGAATATAAGGTGCGTTGGAAAATACAAATAGACCCCTACCCATGTTATCCCAATTTCTGAATTAAAAAAGGTGATAAAAACGGGCACGGTAGAAATATACATTAGAGGGAAATACAAAAAACATTGCACTGACTTACTTATGTCATCTTTTATGTAGTATGTCTGTGCACAGCCTTGCCAATAGAAACTCTATCGCGCACCTGAACCAATTGATTTCTAATCAACAATTGCAATGTTGCACAACATCGTCACCCCCAAAAAATTACCGTCCTCACATTGACATCAAATGTGAATTGATAGACAGTTTTTTAATGTATGGAGACAATATGAATGACAATGATGATGAAATATTTCCTGGCAGTTTCTCTGCCATGATTTTCCAGGAGAATTGTCAAATTGGATGAGAGATCATGACTATGAGCACAGTAAGTGGGATTACTGGATCAAGTGTAGAAGAAATCAGGAGGGCATATACTGCAAGATTATGTGAGATGGAGAAA
Organism: Cyclotella cf. meneghiniana; assembly: GCA_036940065.1. Classification (NCBI taxonomy): domain Eukaryota; phylum Bacillariophyta; class Thalassiosirophyceae; order Thalassiosirales; family Thalassiosiraceae; genus Cyclotella; species Cyclotella cf. meneghiniana. The sequence goes on from JALLPD010000111.1 coordinate 1,594, forward strand.
GAGATGAAAGAAGTCAAGGAACATCTTGAGAGGAATATTGTGATGACTTATGGAAACAAAAACGGTTAGAACAGAAGTGATTCAGAGAGGGCAAAATGAGTTGAGGGGCAGCGTCCACAATATGATGGCACCGATGCAGTAAACTATCATTGAGTAAAAAGTTATACTGGAGATGTACTTTCCGCACATGAAGTTTTTGGATAGAGGATGGAATAACTATGATGATACTAAGGATATTGTATGTTAGAAAGTGATGACAAAGGGTGATTTTCACGTGGTATTGGGAGAGAATCATGGAAGGGATGGTGCATATTAAATACTGAAATTTGAAATGCAATTATCACAAAGCCTTAAGGAAGAAGATAATGAATAAGTGAAGGTTTGTCTTTCAAGTGTAAGGTTCTTATTTTCTTTTCTCATAATTATGCATGACTCTTTGATTGGGAAGGAAACCTGTGCATCAATGGGTCAATTTATACGAAGATGAAAAAGCACATTTTGGTTGGACCACAGGAGTGTATAAACCATTCTGCGAGATTCAAATGGTTGGAGAGAACCAAGCAAGAGAAGATCAAGATTGGAAAGAATTCACAGAAAGTTTCTACTACATGCTGACCCATATGACGAGTGCTTTGTACACAAAGGATACACTGAGGAGGTGGTACAGGGAGGATGAAAAGAAAAAGAAGCAGTTTGGGAATAGATTACAGTAAGTAATATGGCAAAAACCATTTTTGTTTTGGAAAATCATGGTGATGTTTGGAAACAGGGGTGGAAGTTTCATCCTGAAAACAACCACACACCAACTGCTCAAAAGGAGAAATTTGTTGAATACAAGAAGTTGACAGATGCACAGATGGAGAGTCAAGGGATCAGTCAAGAGAACATAAGACATTACCTCAAGATCAAGCCAAAGTTCACTCATGGCCAGAGGAAAGTGCCATTCAGGGATGCTGTCAAGACTGAAGGTGTTGATTTCTATAAGAAAACATACAGGAGAATGATGAGATTCCTGAGCAAGACAAGCAACATAGAAAAACTAAAACCACTTTGGGAAAAACATGAAATTCAAGGATAGTTAAGAACAAGAGGGGTAGAGAAATTTTTATGAATGAATAGATGCCACCTTTGGATAGTGGGAGGAGGTCTGTAATGACATTACTCCCTGGTGACAAAGGATATGATAAAATGATGGAAAGAATTAATGATGACTGCAGTGTGTGTACGGAAGACTAATCTCATAAATATGCACTCTGGTGCTATGTTAGTGTAGATAATCAGGATGAGCCAATATAATTAATTCAATGTTTGACAATTTACATGTGTATAAGAACGTAATGATTCATAATTGATATGAGTGTTAAGTTCATTGATGCTTAAGTAAGGACACTGCTGAAAAGTGTGTGTTAACTAGCAATCTTCCTGTGTTCTCCTTCATATATTATATATGTAGCTGCATCCTGTCAGGGAAGGTAAAAACATGTTGCGGAAGTATGCAGGACATGTTGCAAATAAATGTCTTCACTTATACAAAAAAGGAGTTAAACTTTAGTTTTCTTCAAGTAACAATGTAAAGTACCTGTAATTGGCAACTTGTAAAAATACAGGGTGAATACTTAGAATGAACATCGTGAAATTACTTGAGATATCTTTCAGGCAAAAAATTATATGTATGTACACACTTAAAGCATCATGTCTTTCCCTGATACTTTCCTAACATGGTTGTTGTAACTCTACTTACGATGAAGTTGGTAGTGTTACTTGAATGATAGTGGAGTTGGGCGCTCTCAGACATTGACTCCACTGCATGTCCCTCCAAAAAAACAATTAGCCTGTAGCATATTCTGGGTGGTAAGTTTATTTTATTAATTAAGTTTATGTATGATACCCATTCACCTCTACCGCTTTTTGTCTTCCCAAGTTTCAATAAAATTTATTTTTAGCATCCTATGTAGACACAATTCATGATGGGGATCAAGTGACCATTTCGATGTTGGTGTCAGCAGGGAATTGGACATTTTTGCTGTCACCAATGACAAAAAGCATCAACATTGAGAGTGGGGTGGAAGATTCTTCACATCACACAACAATGAGCCAATATTATTCATTTTTAGCAGGAAATATCTCAAAGCATTTCAGAGAGGTGCATCATGTATATTCCAAACCAAAGTTTCTTGCTTGACACTGAGCTTTCACACTGTTGTCGAAACCCCTTTTTGTCATCTCTCTTCTCATGTCCCTTCCTTGTTCTGCTTGCATCATTAAAGGAAGATTGCATTTGATCATGATGCATTTATTTATCTTTGCAAACAGATATATTTACTTACACTTTGCTTCAAAGAAATACATTATCTCATACTCAAATAAAGTAAAAAATACTTTCAAAAAAATTACAGAACAATGACCTGCAAAAACGCTTGCAGCGTTTCGTTTTCGTATGTTCACCGTGTATGATAAAATAATACAGTCTCGAATGTGCTCCAAATAATAAAAGCCGTAAGAGCAAAAGCCTCCATCGCTCACGAATCACATCGTGAATGGACGTCACATCTAAAATATACACCAAAGAAAGAGAAAAATCGACTTATTTAAGCGAAAGGGCATGAAAAACCTCACGATGGTAACGCCACCCTCTAGGGTATGGTAGAGAAGGATCATTTACCCAATATACTTCTACCTAAAATGTCGGGACAGACCTGGGACATTCGACGTCACGATTACCACTTGGTAATTTTATTCTTGCATTCTTCTAGGTACTACTTCTCCGTCAGTGATCAAAAAATGGTTCGAGCAGCTGAATGGGAGTAGTATCAGATTGACGTTAGATATCTTGATCTAGACATGTAGAGTCTTAGACAGATGATGTTTGGCACAGCCAGATTTTATGTAAGTTTGTGCCTAATGTTGTTCTGGAAGCGCTCTGATAATAAGTTTTGAACATAACCTTCGAGAGAAGGACATACTGTTGGTGGTAAAAGGGTCGTGTGTATATGTCCTCATGCTCCCTGGTCATAGTTGCGGGATTGTAGAATTGATGGCATATATTATTATTGTCTTGTGCCGTTCTTGCTTGTCGATTGATGGCGCCTTTATTGTAATATAACAACTCACTGTTGCAATTCCTCTGCAAACCCGACTTCAAAGGCTCCTTGACACAAATTCATGCTGCCCTAAATTGTCACCGGCCTCCACTGTCAATAAAAATTAATCCAAACGTTGGCTCGTACTTAAAATATTCAAGAAATTTAAAAATGAAACGCCCCAGGCAGATTAAACCGCTCACCCTGTCCGTCCTCTCCACCCTCCTGTCCTCGCACGCCCAATCAACCACCATCGCCACAATCGCCACCACCGACGCAGCAGTCGCCCTAACAACCGCACCGACGAACACCTGTGATTCCTCCTCTACTATCCTCCAAGTCGAATGTGACCGCTCCCTTTGCGACGAGTACTGCAACCTCTATGGCTCCACCTACCTCTCCAACAAGTGCTGCGCCCACGCCGGCGTCAACGCTAACCTCCTTGCCTTCGAGGAATCGTCTACTTGGATCCCTCGCATTGACGAGTTTCACAAATGTACCGGGGCAAATATTAAATTGCAGTATGTCCCGGGAGGGGAGGACTTCATGGCCGAGGCCTTGATCGAGGATGTGGGCTTGAATAATAACGAGAACTCTGGCCAGGGTATCTACGACGCCTACATCGTACAGGCGCCATGGCTGCCGCCGGTTTACTTGGGTCTCAAGAGCTTGAGCGAATACATCAAGCAAAATGAGAAGTATATTAATTTTATGGATATTAATCAAGCAAGTCGGAGTGCAGTGAGCTTTGAGGGAGAGGTGCGAGCGTTGCCGCTTGACACGGACTATGTTGCCATGGGATGGAGACAGGATGTTTTCACCAAGCATGCGGACGAATATCGACAGAAATACGGCCAGGAGCTCAATGTCCCCACCACGATTGAGGAGTTGGTGGATGTTTCCGAGAAACTGAACGGGTTTGATCATAATGGCGATGGCGAGCCGGATTGGGGCTTTTGTTTGACGCCACAGACGAATTATTTCAATGCATTTGTGGCACCGATCTTTCAAACTCGTTTGCGGGAGTGCGAAGCTTCCTCCAGCGGTGAAGTGAAAACTTGTAACAGGGGAGCTTACACCGGCCAGAATATATTTTTTGATGTGGATACATTCGAACCGCTCATTTTCAATGTGAGATCATGTGTTTTAATTGGCGGCTCTGTGGCCAGAGTCTTCGTTAGAATTACAAGTAGACGTCGTCTCACCCCGCATGCACTTCTCGCTGATTTTGCAGGAAGGATTTAAACACGCTGTCAAGCTCTACTGGCGCTTCGTCCGCGCCTCCAACTGCCAAACTGAAAGCCTTAACGGAGGCGAGTGCGATCGCAAAACTGCCTTCCCCACTGGTAGATGCGCAGGAGTCATTTCCATGCCCGGCACTCTCACCAGCCTTCTCGCAGAAGGTGGCAAATATGCCCCTCCTCCCGAATATCGCATGGATGAAGTCTTGTCTGAGGGTGAATACTGGGGTCGCCGTGCGGTCTTTCCAGGTAGTACCAAGGTACTGGATTGGAAGACAGAGGGTCTCCCTCTTGTTGAGTGTACCGAAGAAAAGTGTCCTCTGGCCAAAAATGGGATCAACTATGCACCGTTCTTTGCTGAGGGAGGAGAATCTTACGCGTTGAATGGAAGGCAGTCCAAGCCTGCGGCTACTGATGCCATGTGGGATATGTTCACGTGGTTTGCGGAATTGCCCGTTGGAGATATTCCCTTGTCAGGCGTGTACAGAAAAAGTCAGTTGGAACCGGAGGCAATCGAACAACTTGGCGACCTATGGAATAATACCATCATGTCGAACGATTTGGGAAATGTTCTTCGGGAGCTTTTTAAGTCCGAAACTGAAGGAGGCAACCCCGTACAAGACTTGTTCATCATTGGTTTCCCTCAGTACAACGACGTCCTCGACTTGGAATTGCATACGAATATGATAGTCAAGGACATGAGCGAGGGTGGGCGTTTTCCTCTCGATGACGATGACAAGTTCAACGAGCGATTCAACGAATTTGTTAGAGCCCTAAACGAAGGTTACGAACGAGTCAACAGCCTGCAAGAGGGTGGTGCACTTCAGCAGCTCTACCTTTGGAGGGGTGCGCTCGATCTTCATCCTCCAAAGAGTAAGCAAAATATTTGTGAAGACTTACTTGCAACAAACCAAGCGGCTTTCACCAAATTGAACTGCTTGAGTGTTGTTTCGCTCAAGGATCTTTGCCAAAGCCAAGAAAGCGACGTCGAAGAGTATGCACCTGGGACGTGTTCAAGTGACAACCAGACCATCATCACTGTTGCCATTGTTCTGTGTAGTGTTCTTGGTGCTCTCCTTTTGGCAGGTTTTGTTTATTTTGTGTACAAGAGATACATCACATACCAGCACATTAAGAAAGCTCACGAACAGCAAATGGAGTCTACTCTTAACGAATCCATCCGATCATTGCATCAACTCGACTACCCTCTGCATCTAGTCCGTGGCGACGAATTCGCCGGTGGGCAGAAACTCATGCGCCACGAAGTACTCCGTAATACTCACAGGCTTACAGTCCTTGACTCATTAGCTGATGTGGATGCCTTCATTTCTGCTGGGAAACATATTGTTTTCTTTTCTCACCAATGGACTTCCTTCACCCTTCCCGACCCATCGAATAATCAGTACATTGTCATGCGCAGTGCGCTCAAAGAACTTGCAAGGCAAAATAACTGGGATGAAAGCCTCAGGGATGTCTTTGCGTGGATCGATTACTCCTGTATTCCCCAGGCGAATCCCTCAACCCAAAATCTGGCAATTAGGTCTCTTGCCGCATATGCATCTTCGGCAACATATTTCGTTATCGTTGCTCCAGACACTCCCCACGCCGATCTCGACGATGTTTGTGACTTAAGCACATATCAGCGGTAAGTCGGATTCGTTTACTGATTATTTGTGGCTTCTATTATAACCAGCAGTTGATCTATTATTTTTTCTCATATGACTGCTTGTCATAGTCGAATGTGGTGCAGAGCCGAACAGGTATGCCACTCCATGAGAAATGGAACCCAAGGAATGTATGTTGCTGTGTCTAGCGACAAACTCCATCGAGTAGCTAATGATCACTTCATTGAGTCTCTTCATGTCTTCAATGGTGAATTAACATGCTGCCGCCTCGAGCACAAGGGCATGGGAGCTTGTGACAGGCAGAGTCTTGTCATCCCTCTTCTTGGTCTCTATGGGGAGTTGTTCAGGGCCGCACACGATGGAATCAAAGGTGGTAATGCTGATGCTCTTTCGTCTGTAGCTGCTTTCCTGGAAGAGATTGAAAAGCACCAAGAGTTGATTTTCCCCAGGACATTCCAGAGAGTCAGTTGGCGCAAAAACAAGAGAGTCATCGAAGAGGTTATGCTATTTGGTGATCTTATTGATCGCATGCGATTACGCATCCAGCATGGTTTTGGCTTTGCTATTGATGAAGAAAACACGGGGACAGCTTCAACCCAGAGTTCTGACTTCATTCGTCACGGAGGTGGGTCGGAGTTCATTACACAAGGTGTGGTACATGACAGTGTAAATCGAAACGCTGTGAAAAACGATGGAAAAATGCACATTGGAGTTGTAACGGCTTCTCCTGTCAATTTTGTGCGCCATGGGTCGTTGAATGGTCATACCGGGCACATAAATCTGGATGAAGCTTAGTTGTTTTGTACTTCATGTTGGGGATGTTAGACGCCGTTCCATTTTGTGATCACGTACCACTCCAAAGAAACAGTTTAGTTTAGGTTTAACATAAATAACGCGAGCCATAAGTCCAACCAAACATACAAGTAGAGAACACCGTTTGATGATATTATTACTGCAAAGCAATTCTTTTTCACCATAGTATCATCAGTCTAGCTTCTTGACGATGACCTTACATCGCAGTGTCAGTACAACAGCCATATCCAGAAAAAACTACATTTCCAATATAATTTGAGTCACAAAAAGATGGAGTGGATCCACTTCCTGTGTTTGAACGTGATGCCTAACGATCAGCCCTTGATGGCTTAAAGTGATGAGCAACCCTCTCTTAGCTCCAATTATCATATCTGACTAATACCTATACCAGAATTGGTATTGTCATACATTTTTTTCAAAAAATACATTCTTCCCTGTTCTGGAGGTTCCTGACATCCCCATGGGATTCGTCACGAAAAGCTACCCATGAGACATATCACCATCCCACATCCCAATATTTTTGAAATCCTGCCAATTTGGCAGGATTTGGTGTAGCTCTGGTACACTTCTACGATAATTTCAAATCCTGCCAGGAGGTGGCAGGATTCTTGGACGATTCCTATGCAGAAATTTCATCCACCTCTGACAGGCGTTCGACCAAGCTTCCTACTTAATCGGCTCAGCCTCCACCTCCCGCTTTAGCTGATTGGCTTGTGGTTGGACTCTCATCAGCAGTAGGCACATCATCTCGTCCTATTTCTCTGTACGTTGTTTTATTACTAATGTTAGACTGACTTATGCATAGGAATCAGCTCGATAATACAATCCTGCCAATTTGGCAGGGTTTGATTTCTCACTTAATCGCACAATCCAAACCCTGCCAAATCGGCAGGATTTTAAATTATTCGGATATGTTTCAATAGAATCACATAAAAGAGGGGATGTTGGTTGATGCACACCAGTACATTTTTATTGCTTGGCTGGCAACAGGCCCAGAGAGGTATCACTAACACCCACCTAGTTATTTTGGTACATGTGTACTTTTATACCTTCTGTCTGGCGGCACAAAAATGTACCATAGGTGATATCTAGCAGGCCTATCTAGCTAATGCAAACTAGTTTAGTTAATACTCCTCATGTACTGATTCAACATTCAACACCTCATACATCAATTGTATACAAAATATTGATTTAGGTCCAAAAGAACCACTCCCCTCTAGTCTCACCTCTTCATAGGCTGACTTGTGTTTCTTCTTCGTCCTCATCAGTAACCGGACATGTTTAGATGTCTTATCCCACAAAAATTTGCCTCCAGGTGAAATGAACCATTTGTTATAATATTTGGTGAACATTGCAAGAACCCGGTATTTCTCTATAGATTCATGTTGACCCCTCTTACATTTCATGGTCACAAGGCTATCCCTTCAAATGAATATTGATTACGATTCATTGTTTTCCATGTGTTCACCTTCTGTTTCTGCTTTAGAATGAGTACTGAACTATCTTTGTCGTAATGATTTTGTTTCCCCATCAGAAGAAGTGGACCCCTTCTCATTCCCAGAAAGGTCAAGCATGGAGATCATGTCATAGTAATTTCCCGAATTCTCATTGGAATTGGACACTCTGGATTCTGTTAGCATTGACACAAAGGAGCCCAGAAGAGAGTTTGGATCAGACCCAATCTGACGTGGCTGTCTGTTGTTGTTGGGAGAGTCATCTTCAGACTCAATTTCATTGCAGAGCACACCACTGCTTTCAATGTCATCACTCACTTGTATTTCTAATATGGCAGAAAGATGACTTCCCAGTATAAAATCTGTTGGCAGTTGTGATTGGGATTTACTTTGTGCAGCAGCGGTAATGTCAATGTCAGTGTTATCATTGTCATGAAATATTTCAGTTGCTTCAGTTATCATGGTGGTGGAAATATTGGATACCTTTCTTGGATCTTGATCTCTTCTATCACCCTTTGGAGACTCAAAGAATTCCACAATTGCTTTACGGAGGTCCCCCAGAGTATTAAACTCACAAACAGCAAATGGAGAAAGACCATTGTTCTCTGTTTCATCAAATAGTGAAAGAAAAGGTTTCATAATCACAATAATACTTCATCAAACCCATAACTTCTGGCCAAAGTTGATTCACAGCTTGCAAGTCCAATTGTACACTAATTGGGCTGCCTTGGAATCATTCGCTCTTACACAACCCGCTTGTAATGATATGACATAGTTAGCATAAGTAGATTGATATCCCTTTTGAACAGACTTTGACTTCACCAAACTTCCATCAAAGATTGCATCATTTTGAATACTAACTTTGTTAACAATGTCAATCAGCTGTTCTAGATTGAATTCACACAAGATTTGCCACCGATTGCCAAAGGTGTGTTCATTTGACTCTGATGTGCAGTGTCTTGCTTATGAAACATCATTCCTTGTCACTAGGAACAACATTCCAACAGTTTCCAAAACCAGGTTTCTCTTGTTTGTCATCATGGTGCTACCAGAAGTGTGGAAGGAAGTATACCATGGCAGTGATGCAAAATGAAGAATGGGATGAGTCTTCCAGGAAGCCTGAGTCCTGTTGACCGCATACAATGGAAAAAGAAGTCACAGCACTGTTACCAACATCGTATGGATCGGGATCTGCATCCATCATTTTCCTTATGGTTTTAGCAGAAGCCAGTTTGAGGACTAGAGCATCTGATGCATAGTCTTCTATACGTATGAGCTCTTGCTGGATTAAACTTGCAAGGAGCAATGTTAGGCATACTACGTACATATTATGCATACTACGTATCTCAGCTCCAGTAGCGTGTACTTATGGTATTACAGAATGATGTGCATACACACATGATACTACGTGATGCACGTGTTTTTAGTCATGTGGAAATGCAGGTAAAAGTTTTCGTTCCCGCACAAGTTTTCATTCCTGCACAACTGTCACGGGTGCACAAAGCAAATCAAGCAATATAGCTCATAAACTACTAATCACCTGATTACCAAGACTTTGTTCTTGCGCTATTTAGCAGTGATGATCAGTAATTCTTTTCTTTACTTCGCCTGCGCAAAAGCAATGGCAAGAACCATGTCATCGAACGCCACATGGAAGCCCACCATGAACGATCAACGCGCGATGAAGCACAGATGAGAGTACGAACCTTCGACAAGCACATTCTTCCGAGCGAAGCAACTTTTGATCGATGCGGTCAAGCGAGCCCAGATGCCCCTGCATGACAAAGTACAAGACTCGCTGTTACGGAATGCGCGACCGATACCTTCTCATCTTCCACAACTTCTCGTGACCGTTCAAGCATGCTCCGACTATTTCACAGACATACCCAACCGGTATACACGACCACAAGACTTCGCAATTCATTTATCCATTGCCTGACACAATCGGACCGGATGACACGCAAACTCAATTACTTTGACTATGACATTCTTGTGGTGGATCTCGGATTGCAGAAATCCAGCTTACTTCATCTTAACTATGCCACACAGGCCACTAGCAATGAGACAACGCAAATCATTCTCCTCACGACTCCGATGGATCAATTGACGCATCATTATGAACAAGCCAACTTCCCCTTCTGACTTATCATCCAACTATGTCTCAGCAAGCAGGTGAGAACGCGAACTTCCATCCAATTAAACTTGACACCACTCGACTATGACGGGAAACCATACTGAACCTCCAAGGGTGCGAACCTCGCACAAAACTCGGGAAACCATACCTAACCTCCAAGGGTGCGGAACTCCAAGGGTGTGAAGCCGTGAACACCAGTACACTCCACTGCAAGGGTGTGTTAGGCATACTACGTACATATTATGTATACTACGTATCTCAGCTCCAGTAGAGTGTACGTATGGTATTACGGAAGGATGCGCATACGCACATGATACTACGAGATGCACATGTTTTTAGTCATGCGGAAATGCAGGTAAAAGTTTTCGTTCCCGCGCAAGTTTTCATTCCTGCACAACTGTCGCGGGTGCACAAAGCAAATTAGTAATCAAGCAATGTTATTCATAAATTACTAATCACCTGATTACCAAGACTTTGTTCTTGCGCTGTTTAGCACAATTCTTATTGAACTTGAAAAGCAGAACCTTTTATGGGTACAAAAAGCATAACTAATGACAACCATATCACATCATTTTCAATAAATATCACAGAATGGCATAGGCCTAATAACCGTATCATTTTAAGTTTTTCAGTTACTTAAAGTTTACTGAACACTTTCCTTTTGTTACAAAGGAGAAGGACTTGAGAACTACAGACATATCAAAAATGGATACAGCCAACCAGAACTCTAAAAAGATATGACACAAATGATTCCCACAGAGAAAGTCAAAAATGATCCAGTACAACACATGATCTCACATGCTTTATCTTTAGACATAAAGACATACCTAGTCTAGTAAAATCCTACATGTCATCATGTAAAATGCATGTGTTGTGCATCTTTGTGTTGCAGGATGCAACACAATTCTTAAACTAGAATAAGTCTTATAAAATATCATCCTTTAACATGAATGCATCTACAGTGGTGTTTACTACATAAAACTCTCTTTGCAATAACAGTTTTGTGTGCATTCTATTGATTGCATTGCATCTGTGTCAAGTTATGGACTCAACCAGTTCAAGTGAGTCATGTACGGGCTTTGACGTCTGCTCTTCTATGTGTAGTCTGTAACCCAGACATGTCTCTATGGCCTTAGTGCCTTCTGCTGACAATACTCTGTTTCACCTAGTGCAATTAGCAAAGTTGCACATTCACCCACTTACAGCAAACAGTCCATAAGTGACAATAAAACACACAAATGAAATGATTTTGTTCCTGAACAGCACTCAGTACAAAGCCTCGAATAGCCCTACAACAAAAACACTATACAGACTGTCCCGCATGACTTATGTCATGAAAGTGTGAGGAGGTAACGCCTATGAAAAAAAACCTAAGGGCTATGTTAAGCAAGTTAAACAAAATAAAGCTAATAAATTCCATCTTACATGTCACAACACATGCTTGGATATGAAACAGAGTAGTATGGTACTTTACATACCTACTATGATTGTAAACAGTGCATAAAATGCAATAATTCCATAGACAAGATAATCCCCTAGTGGTCAGTGGTGGGGGCGATGAGCCTACCCTCTGCCATAGTCCCATTCATAGCCTACAATGCTGTTGTTGCATTCAAGCATTCAACTGCAATCCCTTGCTCATAGCCTCCACCTGTCAAGCAAAAATCTTTCCTCAGGTTGTTGGATGTCTGACCGCTGTGTGTCTGGTGTCATTGGCTCACCAGTATGTCATGGAATTGGTGGCCGTTGGTTGCTATTGACATCATCAATTCAAAAGATATTACATACCGTGGTATTAGTTCCTATCATACAAGGTAGAGATACAAAAAATGGAATGTGTGTCAGGGCTCTGGATGTCATTATTTAACGGTGGAGACACACATCCACTGCCATCGCTACCGAAATCGACCAACGAGGATTACAGAAACCATCATCATGCGATCACAACACTGTCCCCTCCATGCATGCAGTCATGCCAAAACCTGTCAATGCTGATGGTTCCATGCCGCCTCCTGGGAACCAAGACAGTACCCCTGATATTGCAACAGTTTCAGGTGCAGAAGCTGGACAAATTGACCGTCAACAATTACAAAAATCATCATTGATTGCAACACTGTCCCCTCCACGCATGCAGTGAGGCCAAATCCTGTCATGCAGATGGAGCCACAACACTACCTCCCGTGAACCAAGATGGTCCCCCTGACATTCCAACAGTTCCAGGTGCAGAAGCTTATGATTCCAAATCATCCCCACTTCACTTCCCTCCAGCAGAACTCTTTGAATCTGAGGATGAGGCAGAGGTCCCCTCTGCCACTATGGCTGTGTCCGAGCCTCACCACACAGATATTGACACAGTTGCTGCCATTACCTCTGCCAGAAAGAAGAAGTATTCTGGCAAAAAGGAGTCAAATTTGGTTTTAAGGCAGCCAAGTCAATTTATAAAGAAGCAAATGATTGGTAAAGGGAAGAGAGTATTTGTGGAGAGGTAGATTATCTAGTATAGTGTTTTTCTACATACCCCGGGGTATGAAGTACTGCAACTGAAACAATCTGACAAGTTTCGATTCTATGGAACAGTTGTTGGCAAGCCTCCCAACAGCAAGCCATACAAATTACAGTTGGATTTGTTGACAAATGATTGCAATGAGGTACAGGTTGTCTGATAGGATATTACTGTCCTGGTAAAGGGGGAAGAAGAACCAGCCTATGATCCATGACACAATGCAATGATAGAGGAATGTCAGGTGGCGGGGAAGCCACCAGGAAAAAAAACCATCTGACCACATTGGAGACTTGTACAAAGCATTTTTACTCTAGGAAACAGAGTTGCAAGTGCTTGCAACAAACTTTGAATTGAAATATGGGACGGAAATGAAGACAAGGTAGTGTGGAAGATCCTCTATGAAATAGAGCAGATCACTGTGTGACCAATGGAGGCAGATCAAGCTTCAAATCAACTTCCCAATAAACCATTCACTGATGACATTCCATGGGATAAAGACCCCAACAATGATTATAACACAATTGTATTTGAAAAGTTCTTTCGGTCTGTCATGGAAAAGACTCATGTGTTGGATGAATACTTGTCTCATGACTCCACAAATCCAGAGCAGCCAAATGTCTGGAAGCTCCGAGTTGAAAAAGATAATATAAAGTTCCACCATCCCTTTGTGGATGATCCTGATGCATTGCTCAAAATCTGCTTAACTCTCAAGGTTACAGCAGTGCTTGAGGTGCATGAGGGAATTGCTGGTCTGTGGCAAAGAGGGAGCTGTTGGGGATGAAGGAGCTCCCAAATTTTGGCCAATACATTCCAAACAATTACTTCAAAGCATTCCTCCATGGCTTCCCATGCCTGTGGGCTGATGAAAAGTATTGGGGTGTTTATCGAGCAGAACTTCCATTTGATTTCCTTGCACCATTTATTGATAAGTATAATGGTCTGCAAACAAAATTACTTTGTGTCATCTATCTGATGTTGGATGAGAGTATGTCTGGATGGCAGCCAAAGACCAGTAAGAGAGGTGGGCTCCCACATATATCTCATGAACCAAGGATGCCCATTCCTTTAGGCACTATGACTTGCAATGCCTTGGAATGTACCACTGCAATATTTGTCCACCATGATCTTGTCGACTTGTCCAACAAGCAATGGAGAAAGAAGTACAGTCTGCCACCTGCCAAGTCACACCTACCAAGGCATGAAGAGATTAGCTATCATTGTGCCGAGGTGTTGCAGCAATCCGAAGAGAGTAAAATTATGGAGGAGTTGCATGGTTTGGCTTGGTCAAAAGCTGTGTTGAATTGAAGAAGCAGTGCAATGTTTATTCGACTTTCATCATAAAGCAGAACGTGAATTATTTTTTTATGCCGGTGCTTCAGAAAGTCCTTCTCACACGGCATGGTTCCAAACCAGCAGGTCACTGGGTTGTTATGCAAAAAGCCATTGCTGATGTTGACTTTGCAATGGCATACACCTGGTCGCAAAAAGGGGTGGCCTACATGATTAGCTTGTGCGGTAACACAGTTATGCATGAACAGCAACATCTTTCACACCATAAAGATGACTTTGGAAATGTCCAGGAGAAGGAACTTCTCGGCTGACTGTTGCTCACATGCTCTATGAATTTCTTCCTTTGATCAACAAACACAACAAAGCTCATCAAAATTCATTGGTCCTTGAAAAATGCTGGCTCACTAAGGTTGGGTTCGGCGCCTCACAACATTTCTTGGCATGGTGGTCATCGACTTGGTTTGGTGGGATAGAAGGCAGCATTATGGACATGTCAGGGATCTTGACTACAACATTTATGAGAATATGGATGAAGACTTTGTCTATGACTTCGATGTGAGAACAATCGCTAATCTAATTGGGAAGCCTTTGTCTGATGGTCATTTGAGGTATCGTATTACAAATCAGCCCAGTGCATGTGACAATCCTTTATAGGCGGGGTCAAAGAATGTTGTCTGCATCACTAGACCTTATGGATCAATAGTTCATCCAAGAATAGAGGGAAAGAAAGGGTCCAAGATTAGGATCAAGCAGCAGAGCTGTTTCATTTGCTGCCTCTACTCTTCAAACAACACATACCCAGTGGAAGTGTTGTGATTGTGGTATGCCACTATGCCAGGTTGAGAGGAGTGGATGTATCAGTTGGAGGCCTAAGTTGTGCATTCAGGAGCATTTATGCTCAGAAGATAAGTATATTGGATGTAATTAAGCCCGCACAGCAGTTTTATCCCACCCAATCACTTGAAGAGGTACAGCTTGACATGGTTCTAAAAGGAACACCTGGAACAGGAGAGGCAGAGGAAGAGGAGGGAGCACCAGGGTCAGACTGAGAAACAACAACGAATTATTGCAAGTAGAGAGCACAAAAGGAGGAGGATGAAGGAGGCAAGGGCAGCACAAAGTCAAACTGCGAAGAGGGCTATAGAGGCAAGGGAAGAACAAAGGAAGAGAACCCGGAG
Organism: Cyclotella cf. meneghiniana; assembly: GCA_036940065.1. Classification (NCBI taxonomy): domain Eukaryota; phylum Bacillariophyta; class Thalassiosirophyceae; order Thalassiosirales; family Thalassiosiraceae; genus Cyclotella; species Cyclotella cf. meneghiniana. Next base: position 16,912 of record JALLPD010000111.1, read on the forward strand.
TGAGCAAGTGTCTGAGCATAGGGTGTTGAGGGCAAAGAAGTAGGGTGTTTTGTGTTTGTTTTGTATGCTTAAGTGTAGATGAGGTTTTACACCTAGTTATCTTGGGGATATTTTTTAGGAGTCATTTTGTTAGTGATAAATGGCTCATAGTTGTCCTCATAGTCAGTAGAAAATGACATTGGAATAGGTATGGTACCGGGCTATGAGTCAGTCATAGTTCATAGTCCCCACTACTGACTACTAGATGTTAACTGTAGACAAACTTCCTCACCAGGTAAATGTAAGTGGTCTACAAGTAAGATAATGCAAAGGGGTAACATAGTCCCAAAAGGATTCATCTCCCAATGAGCTATCGTATTGTACCCAAGGAGTTCATTTTCCAGAGAGTCCATGACCCCTTCAAGCCAGCCTTTTGGTTTTCTATTCAATGTCCACAAAGAAATCAACCCAACAAGGTTTTTCTTTCATCCAGGCTTAGCACAAATTTCAGAACATCCCTTGTGATTGGTTTCAGATGCCTGTTTTGCTTGATCATGGGACCTATCTATTGTTACTGGAACAGCCTCCAAGAATCAAGAGAACAATTGGGAAAATGGAACAGCCTCATGCAACCACTGCAGCAAAGCCCAAATGAGTTATTTTGCTTGACTCCAAAGTTTCACAACCACAAACAATACATTCAACAGCCTTTGCAATTGTGCCAAGATGCACTCACAAAGAAGTTGACCATCACAATATTGCCTTGCAATTGTAAGGCAACCGCAAAAGCAAACCAAAGGAGCTACACCAACAATTTGACTGGCTAACACAGCCTTATCTCAAAAAAGAATACAATGACATGGTGCCTTTCATACCATGCATCAAGAAACATGGGGACTTGAGAATGACCAAGAACTTGTCAAGGAGTTAGTTTGATTGTTGGGGGGTACCGCCATGTCAGGGCCCATGTGTGTGAGTTCTGCACATGGACTTGAAAAGAAGATTTCAAAATTTTTTGCAAGTGCCCTACATCTTGCAGCATTCTGCAGGAGGAACCAAAGAAAATCAATCTTAAAATCAAGAAATCAAGGATTCAATTGAATCCTGCAAGACAGGGAACTTGCCAATGTTTTGTAATTGGTTTCATGGTTGGGCAATGGCTTTTTTGGTTGATAGGGGTCTATAGCTTGTGGATCAGCATGAGTTGATATGTTGTCTTTCTATTGACATTTTAGGGAACATTGGTCAATATGAACAAGTTTTATGCTACTTGTCAATATGTCAACCACAAAATCAAGAATATTGACAAGTGATGACAAGTTTGATAGTTGGCTGATAGCTGCCTTCTGGAGCACTCACAGTTGCACAATATGTGATAGTGATTGAGACTGTGGTCAATAATATCAACTCACCCAATCAAGAATATCAATGAAAATAGTTGATGTACTTCTAGAACATTGACATTTTAGTTGACATGCATCGACATTATCAACTATGTGAATACTATCAACATTTTTCAATCCCATTCATAGTTGTTGTAGTGTAGATAGTTTGTTGATAGTTGACTGATGTTTGGCAAAGTTGCCTGTCTTACTTATTCAGATATCTTTCTGGTATTACTCAACAATGTTCACAAGAGACATTGAAACTTGTTTGTTGTGAAGCAAAGTCCAAGAAGGCACTTCCCCTGAGACACAACAATAACTTTCAAAATATTTAAACTTGATATTAAATAGTACTTATTTGAATTAGGGTACTTGATTAATGTTATAAAAATCTGGAAAAATCAAGACAATTCAATATGATGATTGTGATTGAAGTACTGTTAAAATACTTACAACAATATCTTTACATAAATCTAAAATAAATTTTATTTTAATAATTCAACTATTTTGGATCGCTTGCTATCAATAAAAAATCTGGAAGCAAAAAAAGCAAGACAATGCCCACAACACTAGAATAAATATCTAAAACGAAATATTTGCTTCCCTCACTCAAAGAGAAACATGAAGCATCACCACAGTTGTGACAGAAGTGATCAAGCAGAAGTAATCCTTGTTTTCTGAGTTTCAAACCCTCAAAGAATGTTGTCACAGTGACACCAAGGGCTATCAGACACAACTTCTAAGGATGCTTTATGTTCCAAAAAAGAACCACTTATGTGCTTTCTCTACCTGACTAGGCTGATGTCAAGTTCTTAGCATTCATCAGATAGTGAGATTCCGACAACAAGGAAGGGCAAGCTTAGACAATTCTCATCTATTCCGTGGTTGCAGGTTCTGTCACACACAAGTGTGATACATTAAAAATGACCAAGCTAGCACATGACTTTGATGTAATTGTTCTTGATTTTTTAGCAACAGACAAAAACTAATGATGAAAATCATCTTACCCATGATGAGCATCATAAAGAGCTCTGAAATTAATTTGCCAGAGTTTTTCCAATGCAAAGTGCACCACACTTGTAGTGCTTTAGCACAGAACTAAACCCTCAATGCAGTGCTCTTTGGAGCATTGATATTCTCCAGCACAGAGCTATCCACTCAAGTAAAGTACTCATTTAGTTATGAGTGAAAAAAAACAGACATTCCAAAGTGTCAAAACACTAGACACATTCTGTCACTACAGACTCAACCACAAACATGTTACTGGAGTTTCTCTCAGAAGAGCTCAAACTGTTTGACAGAGTCCTAAGTGGCCAAACGACAGTGCATGTCTCCATTAGATTTACAAGAAAAGGGAAGATTCACATAACCTTGGCATGACAGAGCACAACCCATTCAAATACAGATTGAAATAGAGAGAAAATTTCCCTTGTGAACTGGAGGTTATTACTTGACAGTCATTGTTAGAATTGGCTGTACAATAATAAAACACAACAACTTAATAATATTCACTGAACACACCACAATAATTCTTACAAAAGATACAATGGATGAATAGTTAGGAAGCACTTCTCACCTAGAAGTTGACAACTTGAACTTTGCAACAACCAAAGATTTTTACAAGTCTACAATTCATTTGACCTGATGCTGATGCATCCAGACTTTGTATCATCATGAATGTTTGTGAAAGGGCATACCTGCTCTAGTCTAGAGATGGGCAACATTGTGATTCCAAGTTCATAAGCACAACAACCACACATTCACAAGATGAACAAACTCAAAGAAGAGCTCTAACTAGTCTCCTAGGATGACCACCTTCAATGAGGTTAGGATAGTAGGGTAGCAAGCATGAGATTTGATAAGTGAAACTATGAATGAGATCTGCAAAAGTTGACAAGTGATACAAGAACTACCAAAATACCCACAAGTGCAAAACATGCAGAAATGCTTGCTTGAGCATCATCCAACATAGGCACTCAACAGTTATTGGGTAGTTCCGCGCCAGCAAGACCCTGAGAAGAGACATATTAATTAGCTTGCCTCTGACAATTAATGTTGTAGGGAGGTTGTACTAAGTCATAGAGCCAACACATGCACCAATACACCATGGTGAAACATTGGACAAAGTACAGAAAAACAGCAACAACATCAAGTTGAGTCTGTAGTATACCTTCACTCTTCATACAGACATCTAAACAAAGAATAGCACAGACATAACAATGCATAACAAAATTTGTGACCATAAAAATTTAAAGATTCAACAGAGCGCTGTGTGCCACCAGATGATGCTTTCAAAATCATCACATCAGTGACAACAAGGCATCAATCACATGGTACTAATCATAATCTCCTTGTATGAATAATTCCTGCTTGAAAGATAAAGACCATGGATGACTTTTGGTACTGCAACTACATGCTTCATAAGCCATAACATAAATAAGACTCAACAGAGCACCAACAGAATAAATGAAGCCCCATGAACTGTGTTTTTGTAAAAACCACAGAATAACACTTGAGTATTGTCACAAGAGGATAGGTTACATAACACCTTTCCCATGAGACATGCAACTCCTTTCTTTGCTGCAAAGAACACAAGAAAGAAACAGCCACAGTCAGTGGAAAATAATTGTACATGACCACATCAGTGACAACAAGGCATCAATTGTATAGTACTAATCATAGTTCCCATGTATGTATGGTTATTGTTTGAAAGACAAAGGCCTCAGATGACCATTGGTATTGCAACTACATGCTGCATAATCCATAACATAAATGAAACTCAACAGATCACCAACATAATTTATCCCAATAAACTTTGTTTTTGTGAAACCACAGAATAGAACTTGAGTATCTACATATTGTGACAATTGAAGTCCAGCCCTATGCAAGTCATTTGGGAATCTACCCTAAGCCAAGCAGAGTCTTGAGACAACCCCAAAGTGAATTTTGAACAAGAGATTATCATCATATAATCACGACAATGCTTGACCTTCAGACCTACAATGGCCTCATCAGCAGCTTATAGTAACACTGTGTGTTCATAACACAACCAATGTTTCATTCACTTGAACATCTTCTTTCAGTGCTTATAACTGCATCATGAAGTGAAAGAATTTATGGTCAGGGACTTGTTGTTTGGCAGTCGCTCTCTTACTCACCAATATAAAGAACAATGATGACAAGAGGCAACACCAAACCTCAAAAGTTATGATCACAAGGTTGGTGAAAGTACCGATAGTGTGCACAAAGGTATAAAACCCAGCAATAGACCATATGACAATGACACTTGGACTATCACAAAGATCACTTGCTGGACAATCAGTGTATCATGTGGAAGTAAGTCATCATTATGGATTAGAAGAGCAATAAGTATGCTATATGCCTCAAGTCCGGGTCACCCTGAAATGCAATTCA
>JALLPD010000112.1:0-21661 GCA_036940065.1 Cyclotella cf. meneghiniana
GACCTCCCTACCACTTCACATGAAACTCCTTCAGTTGGGTACTGTTTCATAAACAGTATCCTGAGCAGATGATGAATCTGCCCAGATTCAGAGACAGATCCATGTTCATCTAATAAATTCCAAAGTTGAAAGGCAATAGGAGCGCCACATCCAAAAAACTCATGGAAGAGGTGATCTTCCATCTGATCTGTTGCCAAAGAATGGACAGATCTATTTTAATCTTAATTGGCTTTGTTGATGAAGTCCTCTACAATCAATGCAAAATATTGAGCCAAAAAATCTTGGCTCAGCACTGTCAGTGTTGAGTGTGAAAAAATTCCATCTGCTGAGTCCAACAAGAAAAAAATGGAGACACAATAAAGCTTATAAGAAGCAACAATCAACCAGTGATCATATTGATCTTGCCATTGCAATAACTCCCGGTGACTGAATTTTTAATTGTTTTGAGCAAATATAACTGAAAAATAAGAAAGACAAATGAATTGAATTTGATGTTTCATTTGATTATTTTAAAAATCACTCTTTGTTTTAAAAGGCTGATTGTTGTGTTATTGATATACTATTATGATTGTTGTCATTGAGTTTTATGTATTCCCAGGGTGGCATAAAGTCCATTCATCTCCTCATACTTTATCGTTCTGTGACAAGATGTGCTCATGAAAGCCTTTGAGTCACTGATTTTTAAATAGTTGGCTTTGGCCCTGGCTGCTCTTTGTGAAAGGGCCTTACATTCTTCCTTGCTCCTAGTCGTGTTAGGAGTGAGGCCAAACTATGTCGATGCAATTATTTACAGAGATGGGGGAGATATTGACTGTGTAACATGTGGACATGACACAAGCGTCATGTATTTTTTTCTGGAAGAGCCACACTCGAGCAAAATTTTGAGTGGCTTCCAGTGGTCAGAGACCCCTCAATCCGTAATATATCAATCGAAAGCTTGTGAAAAGACAAATTTGTAATATTTAGTGCAAATCCTGCTGTGAGGGCCATGTAAAAAGTTTTAGGCGATCTACAAAAATTGATGAGAATCATTTTTTTTACAAAAGGGGGTCGACAGTACTACAGTTAACCTAGTATGCTTCACGTGCTTGGCTTTGTGAGTGCAGATGGCAAAACTACACTTGACATACACTAGCCGTACACGCTAGGCCAAGTATGCTCAGCAAACTTGGTGCTGCAAGAATCTTGCTAAGGGAATTACAATAGACTGGCCCTGAGGTAATCTCTCTGCTTGGCAGGATCAGGCAATGGTTTTGTCATCACTTGACGGCATCGGCGATCTGTGTCATACTCAGCATGGTGCTGTACAGGACCCCCTCACTACTGAGAGGCTCAATGCGGCTACCAAGGACAACAATCATGGCATCCACCAGTTACACGAGCATGCCTCCAGTGATCATGACAGCAGCCTCTTCAGAGGCCAGGATCAACAGAGACATTGTAGTGGGGCTTATAATCCATGCAAAGCTAGTGATGCTTACATGGACAAAAAATATAACTATTCAACCAATCTATCAAAGTATGCTTTGGTACTGTATTCATGCCGTTTTTTTCTTTTTCCATGATTTTTTATTGTACCATTCAGTAATCAAGCTATCTCCACCACTAGCATTGCGTGCGAAAATGTTGTGTGGCGAACCAGAGCTACAAGGAGCTATGCATATCCGCATGTTGCTGTTGATGAATGGAATCACATGAAGAGGGTTTTGGATCCTCCGGAAACATCATACAGGCCAAAAACACAAATATCAACAGATTTGGTTCAGAGGATCTTATAACCTGAGGGGTCTTGTAAAACGAGAGATGCGGGTAGGGCTTATTCAATATCGTTCAATTAATCTCCAGTTCCAGTTCAGACTTGGAACAACAACAACTCAGAAAGTTAGGCAGAGATACTTCTAAGTACACCATGACAACTTTGACCACTTCACTGATTAATATCAAAAAGGAAACATAGTAGGGTTTGATGCCAGCTCCCACAAATCGACTTGATTGAATTCCCTTGATAAGCAATATTGATCAAGTCGATTGTGAAGGAATACATCTCTTAATCAGTTAAACCTTCAATAGAAAGGAATGTACCATCACTACTCCTTGTCATGTCATAGATATTTGTGACAACGCCTTTGATGTGAGTTGGAATACCCCCCTATAAAATTTTCAAAACAAAAGCACATTCGATTGCATTGATGCATAAATGTTCAATGTCATTCCATTGCATTCATATAAGAAGGTTCGATGTGTATCGGAGAATCATTATGATTTCATGCATTTCACAAAAAACAAAAAGTACAAAATGCACCAGTTCTTACATAAACATGAGGAAACACCCAATCTTCCCACTTGGCATCGACCCCCTTCTCGCCAACCGGCATGGCCATCTCAAATAACGTCACGATTCCAATCTGCTCCAGACTTTTTCGATTCAACTCTAGACATATCCAATCTCCCTCTGACGAAGTGTAGAAATGATTTGCGGTGGAGATCAGCCTTTCTGGTTCTGCTGTGGCGTGAGTCATTTTTCCATCGGCCAAGAAGGTTGGCGGGAAGTAAGCCTTGGCTTGAGTTTTACATTCTTCCCATAAGGACTTTCGACACATGTGATAAATAGTGTTGATATGGTTGTATTTATTATTCACCTCTTGAGACGAAGGTTTTTCTTCGGAATGCAGTTCTCTCAATTTCCTAGAGACTTCAGAACCCTCAGTCCCCTCCTCGCGAGCGCAACGCTCTGGCTTGAATGCCGGCAAGCAAACTGGAATGTATTTCGTATTTCCCACTTGAAATCGAGGTTGAAACCTCGTGCCCTTCTCGATAATAGCGGTTTGTCCGGCAGAGACAGTAAGATGCGAGGATTCGTCCTTTTCTGCATCGTAACGGTGCAAGTCGACGCAACCCTCCGTTACGTGAATGTATTCATCATACTGGATGATGAGCCAGGGTTCCGACGTGGGACGTGCAACGGTGACCAATGCGAGTGACAAGTCGTCGACACGTGTGGCGGCATTGCCGACGCATTCTTGGATCGTTAGACCGTCGTGGTCGACCACTTTGATGCTTTCGCCAATGATACGAATTGGGGATGACATCTTGAGTTTGGAAGATGAAAACAGTCGATGGAGGCGGGCCGTAGATTGTCTAGTTATCACGCTGGTATAGATTCGGTTTAGGTGGAGGGCCATCGCACGCGAATCATCAGGTGTATTCAACGGGACAAATACCCTAGGAAGTCCTAGAAAGATTTGTAGCTTTTTGTGCCTTGCCGAGTAGTCGGGTGGAGCGATTTGTGATGGAAGCCGGGATGCCATTACCATACAATTTGGTACCATACATGTGCAGGTACGTGCATATTATATGGTACATAAAATATTATGGTATGGTCATACAAAAAACCCTCGTGCCAACGTTGTACGTGGGCTGATAGGGGCAGTGGGCTGACGTGGGTCTTCTCATGAGGAGGTTTTATTACGGCAGACGTAGGAAGGTGTCAGCATAGATAATAAGGCATAATAAAATGTATTATGAGCGGACGACCTGCAAGTAATATGATATATTGTTGTATCGTACGATAATGTACCGTCACAGGTCCTCGTCAGCTCCTCGTCGGGTCTCCAAACTATTGTAACCATACTTGACGCGACCGCAGAGCTTTTTTATTGTGGACAACACTTTTCTCCCTCTTTTATCCACAAGTCATGTCGCCCTTTCCAACCACGCCAACCAGCTCGATTACAACATAGTGATACCATCACTACTTGTCTTTTACCACCACGATGCGACGTCAAATAGCGAGAGCCATAATGATAGCCGGTGCCGCATTTCGTTTAGGTTCTGCGAACCAATCTGCATTTTCTTTCGAATTGCCATTCATATTTCCTCACAGTCAAACGAGGAAACGATCGCTTCGTGAAATATCATCGAGTTGGAATTGTCAGCGACAGCCAACCAGTGACAACAGACGAGTTGCCATCGTGCTGCCCTCTGAGAGCAATCTTCCCTGGTATCAAGACGCAATGTGTCACTTGCACCAGATAGAAAGTCGCCTTGAACTTCCTATCATTTCATTAGGAGATCCTAGTCCTTACGAAAATCACCGCACAAGCAGCGACGAAAGCGACGAGGACGCATCGTTGGACTATTCTCATCTTCTCACGACAGTTCCCTACCCAAGTGGCAACACTTATGCCCTTGCCATTCACATCAATTCGCCGCAGTCGACATCATCAAAACGAAAACGAAAACCACACCATCAAAATAAAACAAAAATCGATCCAATATTCGTGGACCTTTGTCCTCCTCCGCACACTCGCTTGGGATATCGCATGAATCAAATGGATTCGGCTGCAGCGGGCGGAGAAGAATTGTTATTGAAGGCACTGGGGCTAAAGAAAATAATTGCCGATAAACAATTGGACAAAAATCAAGAACCACTGGTCGTATATGACTTGACTGCTGGATTGGCAAGAGACTCTTTGATAATTCTCAATTCGTTGGTCGGAAATGGTCATGGGGGCACAAGAGAATCGCTCCCAGTGCGGCTTCACATGATTGAACGCGACCAGATTGTTGCATCCATGGTATTGGATGCTATGAGACGATTGCGATTGCTCGCACAACGCGTTGATGACGAAGATACAAGGGAAATGCATGCCATGCAAGCTCAGCGGTTACTCCAATGTCTGACAGCGGAGGAGGGCGATGCCGTTGAGGTCCTAGACCGTTTGTCATGTGATGCATGCGAAGGAAAGAAGAAATCTGTACCATTCCCTCCCGATGTTTGTTACTTGGATCCAATGTTTCCACCGCGAAAAAAGAAGTCTTCTGCAGTCAAGAAGGACATGAGCATGTTGCATTCGCTGCTGGGGACTTCGGATGTTAGTAACATTGACACTTCAACAGAAAGCTACAGAATTAAAGAAGAGCGGGATTTACTTATAGCAGCTTGCAATTCGGCCAGAAGAAGGGTTGTAGTCAAACGCCCGATCGGTGCCCCTCCTCTGGGGCATTTGAGCGCTTATGACATGGATCCGAATGTAATAAAACCTTCACATGATGTTCGAGGATCGGTGAATCGTTGGGATGTTTACGTTCTCTCGTAGCGTGTCCACATATTAAATAATGTTCATCATTACTCGCAGCGATGATTAATGTGAAACCTCACAGCGTTTCCACTGAGATCATGTTATTGCAAAGTTTACCACTAATTCTACTCTAATATACGACAGAATCAATATCACCGAAATTTCTTACGTTCCATATGTATAATTACTTTGCAGCACCACTACTGACCTCTTCCGACATCTGCCCGTTGGCAAACTGAACCAATTCGGCAGCAACGCCCTCGTTCCAAAAATCAATATAGATGAAGTTCGGCCTCTTGTCATTATAGTTAGCACACTGAGACAACCTGCCGGCAATAAAGTCTTTGGAATTTGTAGTCGTGGCTGCATCTGGATCTGGTGGTGTCACAAAATTGTTGACAACGAAAAAGTTCGCGTTAGTGACTCGTTCTTGTTCGGAGCTCCCCGGTCCTCGTGTGACTTGACAACTGTATTCGTAGTTTTCCAACTCTGATATGGAAGCGCTGTCGAATTGAGTCTCTGCCGCATATGTAAACCATGGATGGAAGGAGGAAGGACAGACATCGTTTTCGCAGTATCCGCCGTTAAAGTAAAATAGAATGATTCGTTGATCGTTCTGAACCAATTGTGCCATGGTCGGCCATTCCTGACCTGGTCCGGGATGGATGTACATTTTGTCCGTGAACCCCTCGACATTTTGAATTTGTGCATACAACTCGCTCCAATTGATAGGTCCCTGCTGTGAAGCTTCGAACAACAACACGATCACTTCGGAAGGATAGTCGTTCAAAAATTGCAGAATGTTCGTAAAGACATCATTCGGATACCTCTGACCCAAGTCACAAACATTATGACAAAACTGCAACTCTCCATTGCAATTGCAAACATCTAGATTGATTCCTCGATGCCCTGCAACCAATGCCTTTTCTAGCGAGTAATATTGATTAAACCCAGCAAAAAATCCGCCTTCCTCGGTCGCCATTGCGTTATGCACCATAGTGAACATCATTTGATCGACGCGCAAAATGCAATTGTCGGAGGATCCGTTGCAACATTCTTGCGACTGACAAGTCATGAACGACGGTACAGCCCCGCCCGACGTCCAGTCATCGGTGCCGCCGCCGGTGCCGATCCCCGGTAAATTGACATTAAACTCCCCGAACAAATCATCATTGAATCCGAATCCGCTGTCGCTCCCGTTGAAGTTCTCTCCTCCCGGTGCCCCGGCTTCGATTCCCGTGTATGGGTTTCGCGGCGCTTCGAATTTGGGTATGTATGTTTTGGCGATTTCTTCGGCGGGAAACAGCTGCCATGCGGTGATGAGAGCGGATGCCACCAGTAACAGAAAGACTGCCGCGACGGGTCGCGTGCAGCAATTTTTCGCGGGCGGTGAGGTGCGAACGAGCGTGGAGAATTCGTTGTTGTTGTTGTCGTTGTTGTCGTTATCGTTGTTGTTGGTTTCGCTGTCGTTGGATCGGTCGACGTGAATGTCGCGGGGGAGCTGAGTGGGATTCTCGTACGATTGGGGATATTGTCCGTTGTGCGAAGGGGCAGACATGGTCTTATTGTTCCCAAGTGTTTAGAAGTGAAGCCAGAGTAGATGCGTTAAATGTATTCTGGATTTCTTGATGACACCAGCAATAATAGACGAGCCAAGACGAGCCAGGACGATCCTATATACAGTAGAAGCGTTACGAATTCCTTGTCGTGTTTTCCACAGAAGAAACTCAAGGCCAACGCAACAACAGCTCGCTTCAAGGCGACAAACTCTGCGCTCAGCTATTTGATTGTTTAAAATTCTATTGAACGAGTTGTAGGCTATCGGGTTGAGGGCTGTTGGGGGTATCGTGCATGCTGAGTAGTCATTGGCGTCTGGAGTCCATGTTTATGGAATCATTATTTCCATGCTTCGCGAAAATCGACTGGTCTTCGACGTTCTATCCCGTTTCGTTGTTGTCCAAAGTTGTTGGCAGGCGACGAGGCTTTTGATAATTTAAAATGGCTTAAATGATTGATCCGTGTCTGTTGAAAAAACGAGAGACGACTGAACGACGGTATTGTATTATTAATCTATTATTAATATATATATAGTCTATTGTATATTGGGTGAACGTGGTATCTTTTTGACATTGTAACCATCAACTCGTCATCTCTTCCTCCCTTGCACCAATCTCCACCAATTCACCCCGTTTCACCCTTTGTCGTCACCGGATTCCCGCTGCTGTATTGCACAATACGACCGCTGTTGGCAGTGTATTGTAACCACCACCTGGAGTAAGCACGCATTTTATCCCCGCTGATATCGTTGGATGATAAAATAAAACAATCTTTTAGAGACTAAGCGGGCCGTACTATCGTCATGACCCGAACGATTCATTTCTTTCACTGACCAATTATTATCTCCAGCGAGGAATCTACGATACATACAAACATCACTGCCGAGATGGTGTGTGGAACTACAACTATGATATCGGTGTGGGCCTTCGTCGTCATGAACTCAAACTTTTCGACTGTTGGTTCGTTTCTTTGGACGGCACAGCGCGATAAATTCGTTTCTCGTTCATCAGCACGAAGAAACACTCACAAACAAACCATACGATGTCGATCGAAACTCTTCTCCGGAGGCTTTGGAAACACCAGCAACACCAAAAAGAAACAGCGACAAAACTCGAAAACGATGACACCCAATCAAGCCAAACGAGCCACCGATGAACTCCTTCACCGGTATGGCGGAGACTTACAGAAAGGAACTCAAGCTCGCATCGATGCGTCCTTGGCCGCTTTGCCGCCTCATCTACAAGAAGCTGCAACGCTCTACAAACAATTGACACAATTCGATGCTCTCGTATCTCCCATGGCGGAATCGGATAGGAAAAGGCTCATCCCACCGGAGCAGTGGGAAATAGCATCGAGGGATAGATTCACATTGGAACGATTGTTAACGGAACACTCTCTGTCGGAAAACTATTTACACAATTTGTACCAAAGGATTACTTGGAATGCATCGGCCGACGCAAAGGCGACACGAGCCGATATCGCTGGGAATAAAATGAAGGGGGATTTGCAAGAGAGGGTATCGAGAGCTTGCTCTATTGCAGTTGAGGCGGTTATGAAGACAAGTCGAGAGGGTAGAACTGGAAAAGTCTTGGATATCGGGTGCGGACACGGCAGTATCGTTCCATCGCTTGTTAATGCAGGCTTAGAGGAACTGGACGCCTACGTCGGAGTTGATTTGAGCGAAGAAATGATTAAAAATGCGATGGATAGGTATGGTTCTGAAAGAAACAAACAAGGAAAAGGCAGAATGTTCATCGCGGATGATTTTTTGACTCATGATTTTTCAAAGTATGTAGAGAAGAAGAATGATGATGGAATAGCCATGGATTCTTCGGGGGTGTTTGGTGCAGTTATATTTTGCTCGTCGTTACATGATTTGCCAGACATGGAAAAGTGTATCGGGAGAGCTGCATCGTTGTTGCTGCCAGGTGGGAAACTGGTCGTGGTTCATGCGCAGGGTGCAATGGTACGTGCACAGCCAAGATGATTATGTCTACTATTGTTGCAAGACAAACTATCAATTCCTTCCCACTTTGTATCACTACCAAAGCATGTTTTAGAACAAAGATCCTGCAATCCTGTCATGGTGCAAAGAGGCTTGCCAACAACAAAGGAATGGATGGAAATGATCGACAACCACAGAGAGGATTGGGCATTGATTCTAGAATACGAACCTGCAGATCCTAGATCAGATAGAGATTTGAAGGAAGGATATTTGGCTGTATTAGCAAAGAAATGATGTACTATCCATTTGTGTCCTAGGTAGTGTCTTGGCGTCAACTCTCCAGGGATCAAAGATGAATGCTCAAATAGTTTTGTTGTTGGATCATATTAAATTAACTAACTTCAACCCAATAGTGTTGTAATTGCAATTTATTGCGGTTCTTCTTTTGGGCTAGTTTGATCATGTACATACATAGCATCCTGTTGACTGATTCAAGGATTAATGCAATTTAATAGAATGAAAAATACTGTGTGCTGATTCTTGTTATACACTAAGATGATCAGGTACATTCATTGCTGACACTCAGTTGATCATAAGACCAGACTGTCTGGTTTGTTTGATTCAACCAAGCATGTCCTGGAAATGCAGAAAATCAATTTTAATTCCACACCATACACTGCGTCAGCGTGCGAAGAATCTAAACAAATTGCGTTCTGTGATCGCACATGATCAAATTTTTGTCTAGAACTGCAAAAAAGTTATCCACCATGTTTTTTTTCTTTGTGGAGGACCATTTTCATTGATATCATTATCCCCCCGGCATCGCCACCATCATCTTGAAATTGCTGATATGCAGCAATGAATGCTATCACACCACCCACTGCAGAGATAATTTCCTTGTCATCCATATTGCCACATACAGGATCAACAGAAGAAAGAGAAAAAGTGTTCGAAACATCCATTACCATGATACGGACAAAATTATAATATTATATGCAGAGTGTTAAACATTGTGTGTGTGTGTGTGTGAATGTATCCAAAATCGGAGACTACTATTCCAACTATCTGATTTATGTATTAAGAGATGAATGATAATATGTTCTCAAAAAAGGGGACTATTCTCATTATCTATACCATGTACAAAGAGATGCCCAAAAATAAGTGTAGTATGACTCTTGCTCATGACGTCACAGAAAGTTGCTGAAAAAAATGAAAATAACAGCAATAGTGTTGTCACGTATTTCTATTGTGCATTGGGAACACACCAAGTCTCCCCCAAAGTGCTCCCCCATGTAGGAGTATCACTTTCTGTCATCAAGAGAGCTGCATCCATTGAAAAAATCATTTTTGTCAACTTGATGGAATGAACCATGTGTTTCCCTAACTCTCCGTGACTTTTGATTTTCATTGATTTCAAAATATTGCCCCCTCCCACTCAATCATACCATCATTCGATTTGGTCCATCCATCATCCAACAAACCTTCTAATACATCTATCAACTTACACACACGCATCAATCATGGTCATGCGACACACTCACCCGCATATCTTTTGCCGCCACCAAAACATCATGACTGCATGTTAGATGAAGATGAAGATATCTACCTGTCTGGCAAGCTGTTTGGTATGAAAAACATCCAGCAAACACGAAAGAGCATTGAATCAATGTTTGCTTGATTGGAGGGCTAAATGTGTGGTTTGGAGCCGCTAGAATTGACAGGGGGATGATCCATCGACATTGCGCTATCAACGATGTCAGGCAACGATGGCAACTTTGCTTTAGAACCAATGTGCGGAAGATGTTGGCAATGTCTTCCACACTTGGGTTCTAAAACAAAGTTTCTACTCCCACTACTCACGCTCCCCGTAGTCACAGTGATTGTGCAGTGATACTCCTACTTGGGGAAGGCACTTGGGGGAAGATCAGGGGTGTTCTCAAGTTATCAATAGACCAGGCCTGAGAAGATCACAGGTTGCCTTAGAATCCCCGATTTTTTCTGTAGGCACCATAAATATTGGTGAGTAGGCCACACCAAATGTTCTGAGATTCTGTAAAGTGTGGCCTTCTCACCGTATTTTTGGTAAACTAAAGGATATGAAATAAAAAAACGTAAAAAATCATAGAGAGTACCGTATTTCTATCTTATTTATTAAGCTGCCTCTTGTTCCTGCCAAGTTATTCTGTTTCCAAGAGACTCTGTACCCTCCCACCCACTCACCACCCACCTTTTTATCATGCTATCCATGGCAAAACTCCCATCCTGCAACTGCAATTGTTGCATATACTTCTGATGGAAGAGGGTCGGGGATTTGCAAGGGGGACAGGATGCATTCTTTGAGCGGCATTTCCTGATGCTGCAGCTGTAAGATAATCGCTTTGGCGGCAGTCTGCGTCAGCTAGAATGAATGGGAGTGGCTGTTGGGAAAGCCGCAAGTTCATCTGGTGCGGTCTCCCTCAGACATGACAATCCACCAATTCTAAGAATTAGTTAACACAATTACATTTCAATTATTTACTTGTTAGTCTTCTATTATTTAATCTAAAATTGAATTAGTTTGCATCGTCAAAATGTTAAATGTGCTCTCCCACACAGAGAACAAACAAGCGGCTGGTTTTTCTGATGCCGTTCCTGGCAGACAAAACAATACGCCGGAGCCGCATGATGTCCTCGCCAACAGCAACATGTTGCCGCAACTGTAAGGTGCTTACCACACGTGCGCCCATTGTTTGTCGCAATGGTGCCAACACATTGAACAAGCCGCTCTGGTGATTGGTTAGATGATGGGCACAAAAAAAGTACCACTAAATATCTAAACTCACCAAAAAAAGCAAGGTGATGTGTGGTGAGTTAGGGGACAATCAGCCACAACTTATGAATGTAGAGGATTTATGGGGAGCCCAGCATGTATGGGCGTGTTGGTCATGCCATGGAGAATCTATTCCAATTGCATTTAGGCGGAAAAAGCTAAGGGCCCAAAAACAAAAATGTTCGTAAAATCGGTGAGATTTTGTTAAGTGTGGCCTTCTTTAGGGTGTGGCCAATTCACCGTAATTTATCGTAGTTATGTTGTGTGATGTGGCGTGCGGAAGCAAATCGACATCTTTCGAGATTTTCCCTAGAGAGGTGTGGACATGAAAACCCCGTTATCGTACCTTACTAGTTTAGACGGGCTTTGTTCATCCACATCACACCCGTATGCGTTATGCCATATATTTTGGCACAGATTTATTTGACAGCATGCAGCGATGAGGCAACCATGCATGACACAAAATCATCGTTCCCGATCGAGTTGTGAAGCGAAGAAACAGCAGAAGAGTGAATAATAAACCAGGACCAGTTCAAGGTCCACCTGTCGTGCGAACCAAAGCATCAACTCTGATCGCGACATTTCAGGTACCTCTCGCACTCTCCCATCCATGTCGTTCCCACCGAATCGCAGTCGACGCGAGGCTGCATCGTCGCTCCAAAACGTGGAGTACAATGGTCTAGATGACGATCAATCAATGGAGGAATCTTTCGAAAAACAGTCGCTAGACAAAAACACCGTCGGAAAACGCACCGGCGTGACCCTCCCCCCTCGCGGAACCATCCCTATGAACAATGACGGCTACGAAGACTTCGATGCGTTCTGGGATGCTGCCAAGAGTCCCAACCCTAACAGCGCTAAGAAGCCATCATCCCGAGAAATTAAGGAGGCCAAGCGAACAGAACGGCGATTGGAAAAATGGCGAATTCTTGAGGAGAAAAAACAGAGTGAACAACAAGCACTCGACGAACTTGCACGCAAGAAGCCACCGGAACTTCTCACTCAACCGGAAGAAGATGATAAATTCGAAGGAATCGCCACCCCAAAAAACGTGGGGTGGTCGAATCGTCTCCTTCATAAGGCCATGGGAATCCCAACCGAAGACTCACCGACGAATACAGTCTTGAGTAAAGTCTCTACGGCGCCTCCCTCAGCCAAGAGCCTGGCCACGCTAGATTCCGTGTCGACCAAGCATCAGGCCAGGGCGAAGGGAATAGAGGTTCAGTTGGAGGGGGTGGCGAAGCGAGGGGAGAGGGACTCTCCCTATGCGTCTGAGGAATTGGGAGAAGCTTCGTTCGATGGAAAGGGGGCGGATCCTCCTGAGGAAGTGTCGGAGGGGCGAGAAAGAGGGCTGGATCCAGAAGAAGAAGAGGCGATGGATCCTGAGGAAGGGTTTGATAGTTCCGATCATTTTTCTACCGCTGCTAGCAACGCAGATGATTCTGCCCAAAAATCAGTCTCTGCCAAGTCTTCTGGAAAAACCCCAGACATGGAGAAAAGCATGGAGGAAATGGTCGAACGTTATGATGATGAGTATAACGACGACAAAGAAGAGGGGCAAGGGTTTGAGCTTCCTGCTTCAGAGGAGGTTGGATTTGAAAATGATCATGATGATGTGAACAATGATTACGAGGAGAAGGTAAGTTTGATTCACATATGTTGGGTTGTGTGGTATTACTGTTGCGTGTAGTTATTCCTTATTTTTCTTCCGTGTATTGTGCTTTTCCATATTACTTGAAGACACAGGCCTCTCTAAAAACAACAGGAGATCAAAGTGATGATGACGAAGAAGATGAGGTTAGTCTTGTTGTGATGCTCAGTAGCGAATGGTTTTCTGCTTCCTTTGACTCTTATCTCATTACGTAATCTTTTTATTTTGTGTTGCTCTAGGAACAGGTTGCGAAAAAATCAAAGGCAAAGCCCAAAACTACCAAATCTAAAACAGAAAAGAATGCACCAATCACACCCATCTCAGTCCTCCGCAAGAAAAAATTCCAGGACAAAAAAAATCAAACCAATCGAGTCAACTGGTCCACACCCAATGGTACCAGTGGGATCCCCATAGCAAACAGAGGATACGAAGCTATACCCGTCTCCGAGTACAGGGAACAATATGCACCGGGTCAAGAGCCCCGTTCTCCAAGTGGCACAATTCTGCGTCGTTCTTCTCGAGCAAGGTTCAAGCCATTGCAATTTTGGAAAAATGAAAAACTTATTTTCGAAGCACATAACGAGACTGGCATGTTAGGTGAGGCACTGGGTGACATGCCTGTGGTAACTGGAGTTCAGCGTGCTTTACCGACTCCACACAAGGAAAGGGTAGCAGGTTTCAAGGATAAAAAGAAGGAGAAGGAATCAAAGAAAAAGCGAGGTCGCAACTCTGATGGAGAAGATGATGAAAGCCATGATGGAGGACCTAGTGCCAAGATTCCCTTTGATCCAACGCAACTTATGAAAAAATACAGGTTCAACAATGGTGAACATGGCTCAGTGTGGAGTGAGACTTTAGAGGACACAACCGACCTCAAAGTCGTCTCTAGGCTTGACAATAGATCATTCTCAAAATTGCCACTCTCCTCGACACGCGGGAAGAAAGAATCCAAAGTTGTGGGTTTTGCATCACAGGCCTTCCACGTCTCGACAGATCCAGAGGATTTGTTTCCTGGATATATTTCTGGAAATGTAGTCCTTCCGCCAAGAGGCATTAAAGACGCCGAAGGAGTCGGCCTATGCTCTCAAGTATTCAACGTTGGAGATTGTCAACCTAACTCAGTGGAGTTTGCTCTTGCGGACCCCTCCTCTCAAGATGGAGAGTTCGATCCTGATACAGCGCAGAGATATTTATTGTCCAAGGGGGACATGTTTCAAATTCCGCCTGGAAATGTCTATAGAATTGAAAACCATTCCAGGACAGACGAGGCACGGTTGTTTTGGACGATTATCAAATGTACCAGTAAGGCAGAACAGGAAAGTGACGAGGAGTGATGATTCGTGATCGTGAATGTTACGATATATGAAGGGATGAATGGATTATTATGTATATTCTGGACTCTTATTGTGAGCATGAATTCATGCTCGGTTGGTTTATAGGTTGCATTGTATTTCAGTATGGTATGACAATGCTCTTATTTTGAGTGTAGACACAGTCTTAATGGTGAACTTTGTCACTAATTCTCTTAGGAGTAGGGCATTATGAAGCACACACCATTTCCTGGGCTAAATCATTTCGCACATGCAGTGGAGCTAGGAATGAATTCATCAAGAAAGGAAATTCACACAAAATATTCTGTTTATGCGAGAAAGAACACAAACAGTGAAAATTCCTGCCTGGTGAATTATTATGTTCTCCTTTCAACCGTAAGGCAATATGATGGGATTAAGACCGAAAGAGATCATTCAGCTCAGGATGATTGGAAACTGTGGCCGTTCAAGTATACTCATCTCTTTGGACGCAGATACCATGTTGTATATTTACGAAAAAGACATACTTTCTGTTCATTTAAGCTTCATAATTAATTCTAATGATATGCAGAAAAAAGTATAGTTGACAGTGACAGTGCAGTAAAATACATCATGAATGGGTAGCTTCTTGGAGCACTGGATTTCACTGTCGATGCCCAATCTGCCCATTGCTCTGCAAATTCAGGAGATTCATACTCAGTAGCATATGAATTCGCTGGCGTTTTCGGCTGCTTCTTATCTTCTTGCTCCTTTGAAACAGAAGTCTTGTTCTTGTTATGCTGAGGATCCGAGTCCGCAGTTATGCCATGAGCCTCAAGTGCTTGTTGAAATGCAAAACTATCAGCATCAGTAATTGTTGGAAGAGTCGGCTTGGGTAGCTCAGGCAAGGATAAACTTGGAGACTGTACAGGTGCAACAGAATCTGTATCACTGTCCTTCTGTTCAGTAGTTGAATCGGGGCTGCTTGTGGGGTCATTTGTGGATGTTGTACCGGTTGCAACTGGCGGACAAGACGATGTCCATATTGCTTTCGAATTGCAATAAATGAAGCCAGGCCCGCAGGATCCGTATGTGCTTCGACACCAAGCGGGATTATCGCAAGGTTCACCAGTACATTCTAATTCATAAGTAGCTTCATCAGTGGTCGAGTCTATCGAAGATTCAACCGTTGCTACCTTGTTGGCTGTGTCTATTAAAGCAGTGTTTGTTTGCATGGTTCCTGTTGTTGGAGCACTTGTAATCAGCTCCATATCTATACCTGACGATAATGTAACAAAATGTGCAGGCGCCGGAGTCGGTGCCAAAATTGGAATAGGTGTCGGAGAATCTGTTACCTTCCGGGATCCTACTAACATGAATGTTGAGAATCCAGTTGCGGCGGCTGTTGGTGGGAGGGTGACTTTACTATCCGTTGGCTGCTCTGTTGGCGCATTGGTCAACAAGTCGATTTCTTGCCCCGTGACGGGCACTTTGCCTCCGCCTGGCTTGCTTCCTCCGTTGGGCTTTTGAATGGACGGTTTTCCAACTTCATTGGAAGTGACCGTTGGTGACTGAGTGGTACCCGTGAAAGATTGATCGACAACTGGGCTTGGAGTGGGAATCGGTGTCTTGCAGTCTACAGTCCAAATCGACCGATCGTTACAATAAGTTTCATCCGGACCACAAAATCCATGTTGACTTTTCCATAAGAAAAAAAAACATGAATATAATGGAGTTTCTCGAGCTGAAACAAAAAATGACTCCACCAACTCACCTACGACAATAGTCATCCCTGTTGCACGGCTCTCCATCGCATGGCCCTAATGTGGGCATCGAAGTCGTTGGAGTTATAGACGGCGACACGGTACATGGTTCTTCAGTGCTCAAAGATGACGGTTCCGGGGTGCTGACAATGGGTTCCGGGGTGCTGGCAATGGGTGCAGGGGTGCTGGCAATGGGTTCAGGGGTCGATGCGACGGGAGAGGAGGTACTTCCAATGGGTGAAGCGGTTGATTCTATCGGGGCGTGGGTACGAGGAATCGATGCTGTTGTCGGGTTGGAAGTCACAGTCAATGTCGTGGGGGTAATGGGTCTGGGTTTTGTCACTGTTGGCCGCAAGGCGGGCCTTGAAGGAGTTTTCGAAACAGGAGATACAGTACCTTGAATCTCCAACGCTTGTTCTTGCACTTCTTGTTTCCCACTTTGTTCTTGCTCTTCTTGTTTCCCACTTTGTTCTTCCACTGATTGCTCTGCCACTAAATCTTGCGCTTGTTCATCTGCCCCATTTCCAGTGCCATTTTTATCGGGGCCACCACAATCAGGAGACTCGGTACAGGTTTCTCCATCTTGGCAGAACCAATCATCGCCCATATCAATAAACCCATTGTAACAATCTACAAATTGGGAACATAAAGGCTCTTCCACCGTGTATCCACGATCCAATAGGTCGTTTTGTACGCATCTATAGATAGAGCCACTGCTAGAGCCGTCAGAGCCACTGCTGGAGCCCTCAGATCCACTACTGGACCCAGCTGAGCTACTATTGGATCCGGCAGAGCCACTGCTGGATCCGCCACTTCCACCGCCGGCGCTAACACTTCCCAAGCTAATCCCACCTACACTAGTAGGTCGTGAAACCACCGGTTTGGTATCCATTTTGGAAGATTCCGGCGCCGCTGAAGGAGGACTCGTCCGAGCATTTTCTGCAGGAGCTCCTGTTTCACCACACATACCAAACTCTGTTGTTTCATCATCATAGTATGCTCCTCCATTTTTCACCTGTTTCCCGTCAAAATAAACCTCGTAGCTTCCTTCGCCGTGATCGCAGCATATCCCATCGCCTCCAGCATCGTGAATTGTGAATTCATAACACTCCTTCTTCGAGATACATTCAGTATACTCTGCTGCCGACCCAGAAGTCATATTGTCGTTGGTCCCTAAGATGAGAATCCCACCCGTGTTATTGGTGACATCCCATGTGATTTCTGCTGGCCAATCGTCCGCAACAATGACAACTTTGAACTCTCCACACTCCCCTCCGCCGGCATCATCATCTTCGCCAACATCCGTCGCATTTTTACCCGCATCGTCTCGCATGGGCGGCCTACCGTCAGGATACCCCTTTTCCTCGGTGCATCCCGTGTAGGCAAAACAAAATTCGCCCACGGGACATTCCGGGTCTTCTCCGGAAGGGCAACGCATCTTGCAGTTGGTGATTGCGTCGTTCCAATCGGTGGCGCAGAAGAATCCGGACTGTATGGCGGTGAGAGGTCCGTGAGTGGGCGATTGTGTGGGTGACGGGGTGGGCGATTGAGTCGGTAGCTGTGGTCACAGTTGATGGATGGATGCAAAGCATTACAGATTGACGAATGGTGAGGATATTGAACGGAAAAGTCGAATGTCAAGGTCACTAATGATTCTTGAGCAGAATGTGACTCACTGGCATGGTCGGAGCTTCGCTAGGAGGCATTGTGGCAGTAGGAGGAATCGTCGGCACGGCAGTAACCGTAGGAGATCCAGTAGGCGCCGGTGTCGGCTTCTTGGTCGGGCGATGGGTGGGCGGAGGAGTCGGAGCGTGAGTGCGTACATCACAACGCGTGCCGAAGTAGCAAATCTGTCCGACCGGACACTCGCTGGCAGACGGACAGTGCACAGCGCAGCGTTCGTTTGCGTCGTCAATTCCGATGCCGCAATACCAATGATCGGTGGGATCATCTGAGGGGTAATCCAAGTCCGGCGGAGGTCCAATGGGATAATCCGTGGGAATCAAGGTGGGCCCAATGGTGGCCGGCATCCCCGTGGGCATGGACTCCACCATCGTGGGACTGAAGGTGGGAATGCTCGTGTTCCATTTCCCTTCCACGAACTCTCGTCCACCCCCCGCGGCGCTGTCGCACGGCGTGTCTCTGTAGCACACTTCGCCATGGGCGAATCCCTCGCATTCTTCCGATTTTCCAGAGCGGCAGTTCTGGCGGGTGGTGCAGGCGGGGTCGTCCCACGAGAAGCCGCAGAAGAAATGGTCTTCCGGGCCGAAGTTCCAGGTTACCGCGTAGGGGGCTGTGACGGGCAGAAAGAGGGCCACGAGGAGCGCCGTGCGGCTGCTGCGGCAGCTGTTGGCCACTGGTGATGGACGGGGTCTTTTTCTGCGGACGGATGATTTCGGCGTTGGATTTATTCTCGAGTGATGGCCGTTCATCGTTATTTCCCTTCCTTCGCTCATGCCCTTGGTCGCCGAAGCAATGGTGAAGAATGACCCGATCTCTGGGGTGTCTCTTGAGTCAATGAAATCCTAAAATGGAGAATTAGCTTGTTAGGTGCTGCGAAAATTCGACTTGGTATTGCTTCGCTGTTGGACGCGCTAAGACATGGTGCTGTTGATTGCTACGCGAAATGGCATGCAGCGAATTGAACACCTTCGATAATGTTGTTGTGTTTATCGTAATGTTGCGTTTCCAGTCGGTCGTTCATCCCCTGAGAGACAGACAAAAAAATAAAAGCTATGTAAGACCCATTGAGGGCTTGGGTAATTTTTTTATTCTACTCCAGTGGATAATTCGGGGGCAATAGTGGAGATTGTCTTAGTTGGTCGAGGCTGTACTGTAGAAGCTTTAAATATATGGGGCCGTATGGTACACTATTGCAATCAAGTACAAGTCACGAGGAGAAAAAGTTTCAAAAAATGGATTTTTTTTCAAAAACATGCCTTCCCCACAAAGTATTCCCACGAATGCTCAAGTCAAACCTCACGAGGATCAACTTGGCTTACACTGCGATCTTACCTCCCTGCAATCACATTCGTATTATTGAGTGTTGATCCTTTCATCGAGCCAGAAGTCTATATCCATTAAAGTTTTCCAAGTGTCACCATTTGTTTTGGCTCATTCCACTGAGCATTGCTCCACAACATTTGATTTATCGAGGTTTCATATCGCTTTATCCACTGTTTTAATTAAGTGTTGAAAGTTTCTATCATTATTAGCTTTGTTTATTTCCATGTTTTAATATTTTCTATACGTCGATATTCAAATACAAATAACCATGAACACTGCATGATAGTTAACGTTAGAACAATGTCGACGAAAAAGCGCACGAATGCTGCCTCATGATGTCTCCAACAAATCGATCGTTTACAACGAAGCCGGCCCTGGTCAAAACTATTCATCTTATCGAGGTTATCCGGGTATTGTTTCCCTTGATTCCAAATGCCAACGAAACATATCTTTATCATCAGGGAAACCACGAGAAACGTTATCGTTGCGGTCCCTAGATTCATCCTCTGCCGATGATGGTGCGATTTTGCAGACAAGAAGGTTAATTGGCGATACTTCTAGAAAAGGAGAGTCGTGGTGGAGATGTTGTCAAGCCCATGCTAGAAGTTGTAGCAAGTCAGTAATTGATGGCGACAGCAAAGGCTTGCGCACAGCTGTATCCGAAGGCAGTCACGATGAACACATGAGAGCTCAAGTGCAAAAAACACGAGATGTGCAACGGAAGGACAAGAACAAGGTGTACATTGTTTCGAGAAAGAAAGCTCAATACGGCCATCTCATTTCTGACCACGGAGAAGCAGCGCGAGACGAAAATAGGAGTCCAATCATTTATCGACGGCCTGAACAAGTGAGAAGGGAAGTTGCTCCGCTTTGGTTTCATCCATTTTGAAGTATCATAATAATCGCTGGACAATCAACAATACAATATGCATCATTCGAACACTGCCGTATTCACTAAAAGATGCTACTAGGAGTAGTAGATATTTTATAGTAGAATCAGGGAATTGAGCTGAACAAATATTAATGAACTAATAATTCATTCCTCATTGAATTGCCCAACATCCTTCTCATTTTCCTCGAGCCCGATGAAAGTATTGATTTCTTTCGCGCACACGTCCAACTTCTGGATATACATCCAATGCCCAGCATCTTCTACCCGAACCACACGACATTCACTTCTGCCTTCACGCTCCTCCCTTTCGAGAATTGCAAGGCTTTGCCAATTGTGAAACATTACATTTTTGTTGGTTCCGTAAATGTACAATATTGGGGTTGATTTCAGATCAAGAGGAATAGAAATATCTTCGAATCCCGTTCCGCGGATGAAGCACCTAAACATGTAGTAATATGGATAGCACATGTATACAAGATGGCAATAAAAAGAAATCAGAGATGAAGCTGAAGTTCTCCTTTCTTCTATCAATACATTGTCCATAGCTTTTGTTGGGTTCAACCTTAACAGCATGACGATTCCATAAGAAATAGCGAGGTTGATGAGTCCAAGGAATTCCGACACATAACATAGAATGGCGAAGCTGCTTGCCAACGCGAAACGGTATGACAAGCAAACAACCAATTCCCATGTTGATGGTTTAAGAGAATAAGGAACATCCACCTGCTGAGGAATATCTTTGTAATATTTGTGCGGCGGCGTTAAAACATCCAATAAGACGATTTTGTTTGGTGCATGAAGTGAATATTGTTCCTGTATAGAGCGATTCACAAACATCAGACCGGGTATTACTGCCCAGTCATGCAAAACGATGGTGAATTTCGCGCCGACGTTGCGACTGTCAATTCCAACGTCGTCAACACTGTCAAACGTTAGTTGTTTGGATGAATCTAGATTCCACTCAGAGAATAATCGCGACGCCGCCTCCCGAATGCAAGCACAAACCTCGTCAAAAGAGTAGCCGGTCCTCTTATACCCATTGAATCTGACTTTTTCGAAAGCACCTAAATCAAAACCGGGGAAGCAAGTGATTCCAACAAAGCAGCCGGATTCTACGGCGAGAACTCGTGCAAGTGGAGTGAAGGGTTTATGATCATCTGGGTAACCGCCGCAAAAAAGAATTACATTTTTCGAGTGGGCACTTCCATAGATGTGTAGCAGGCCGCCGCTGTCGTTGGCTGGAATTGGGAAAGTTACAATTTTTGGATCGCTCATTTTGATTGACAGATAAGACACCAATACTCGACGGCAGATGATTACACCAACCGGTTGGATTGTTAGGATAGAACCAGGATAGAGAACCCATGGCATCAAACAAGCACAAGCGATGGTACGATATCTTGGTATGGTAGGTTAGTAACACAAAATATCCAAGAAGTCACCAATATGTTGTGACCCTCTCAATTTTTGGCGAGCAATAAAGCAAGTACAATTAAAAAAAATAAAAAAATACCGACCATAGATAGTAGAAGTGACCTGACTGTTTCGTCACAGATGCACCTATATAAATTATTGGCTGTCACATTAGATGTTCTTTGCTCCTTTTTGTTTCATTTTTGGACTCCTCTCATGTTCCCTGATAAATTTGACATGTCACATGTGACCTAA
>JALLPD010000113.1:0-21648 GCA_036940065.1 Cyclotella cf. meneghiniana
GTTTGTTTTGCTTGATTTGCTTGTTTCCTGGGCATGGGACTGGTCATTGGAGGGTGGTAGGAGACCAGTCAGAAAAAATAATATTAACACTTTTTTGGACTTGAGATTTTTTAACATCATATCTTTACTAGAGTATTGCTAGACCTTGTCCTAGTCAGTATTTGTAGAGGAGAAATACATGAAAAAGAATGGTACATATCTAAAAAATATCTCCTGTACATCATGACCTTGTGTTGCAATCTCAATATCTTAGCAAACTGTATGTAATACGATATCACTATACAGGTAAATCTTGTTATCATGCGCACTCATGACCTTTTATGGTGATCACAATACTCTTGTGCTCTATGTAAAAATATATATCATTACAGGTAATTCCATCATAAAAAGGTTTTTTGATATTGATGTGTGTATATCATCATGTACTCCTCCCTCTGACCTGGTCTGTATGCAAGACTTTGCTGCACCAAGTTATGAGGTGTACAGCCACCTGGTATGCCAACTTACACAATGGGGTAAAGACTACCTCACTAAGAAAGTATACACCAAAGACAACACCTGTCTCACTGTGGGTGTGGTAGAATGGTGAATTTGATTCAAACATGGTGCCTGTCTCTGCATGGGAGAGATTTGGAATCAGAATAATCATTTGTATGCCAAGATAATTATGAGAATCCTCAAAGACCTAGAAAAGGACTTGAAAGAGGCAACCTCCCTCAAACTCAAAGGGGAGAGGGAAAATTTGTCTCAGCCCTTCTCTCTTACACAGTTGCCCTTAAGGGAGATGAGATTACTTTGGTTTCACTTCATGGGATGTTCTCAACATGGATTGAATCCCTTACCTCTGAAGCTTGGACGGATTGATCCTGGATTCATTCCTGATATCATAACAGAATTGCTTTAGGTACATACAAAATCTAATATGATTTTAGCCCTGGCCAAAATGATGACATCATTTGCTGAAGTTGGAACTCCAAATTACTAGAGTTTTAAGTAGGTGTACTCTGTCAGCCGTTTGATGGCAGGCAAAAATGGCTTCAAGAACTATAAGTACGAACCTGAAAAATATCCAAAGAAACATTTGAATCTATCTCTTCTTTCTTTTCCAGTGAATGACCTTCCTGATCTGATTTTGGCTGGTGGGATTTTCTTCTGGAAGAATGTTTTATAGCAGTGCTCCTTACATTCAGTGTGGCTGATTTTATGCAGTATATCACATGGAATGCTTCTTTGCTTTTGTCAAGCACATTAAGGGAGAGAGGATCAATTGCCCAGGTAGTCACAATGAAAGAGGCTTTAATGCAGATGTGCTCTTGGTTCCAATCAAACATCAGCTCCATCATGATTGGAAAGATTCCAAAAATGACGCTGTTTTATTGCTTGACTTGAAGTGTGGCAATTGGTTAAAAATAGAGAGAGCAAAGATTTGTGAAAGATGTATGATATGTTTTTCAAAAGGTGTGGAAAATTTTGGGCATTTGCATTGCCTTATGAGGAATGGGAGGATGCCAAAGAGGCCATTATCACCACCACCAACACTTTTCTTTGTTCACTTTTCTCTTGTAAACTTAACAACCACAAGCACCTCTCCTCTAGAGGACCATTGCAAAGCAAATCTCAGGGAAAAGGAGTCACCAAACATCCCATCCTCTTATGAGAACAATATTCCTAGAGCAATACCAACTGCTGATGATGAGGATTCAAGTGAAGACTCTCACAAAACGGTGTCAGCACTAAATTGAAGAGTGTATCTGTTATTTGCCCATGATTGATCAGTTCCAAATGTTGCCTATTGCAATGAGCAGAGCCCATTGGTGTTTCTGGCATTGAAGGTTACCAAATAGTTTAAAAAGAAAGGGAAGAAAGTGAAGAAGGAACAGAGGGAATGCAAGAAGAAGAAGGAGGACATGGAGAAGACGGAGAAGAAGGAACAGAGGGAATGTAAGGAGAAGAAGAAGGAGAAGGAACAGAAGAAGAAGAAAGAGAAGACGGAGCAGGAGGAGAGGAAGGAAAAGGAGGAGGAGACGGAAGAGGGGGAGAAAAAGAGAAGAAGGACAATATTAAGGTGGAGAAGTGGAGAAGCAGGAGAATAATGAAGAGGAGGAGAAGGGGACTATCAAAGGGAAGAAGGAGGAGGAGAAAGAGGAAAATAAGAAGCAGGAGAGGATGGAGAATGAGGACAAGGAGAAGAAGGTTGAGTAGAAGAAGGAGAAGGTGGTGGCAGTGGAGGAAGAGAAGGAGGTTGAGAATGATAAAGATTGGGTAGAATGAGGAGATGGAGGATTAGGAGAAAGAGAAGGTGGGGGAGGGGGAGGAGAAGAAGGTGAAAACTGGCTCAGGTTCCAACAAGCTTACAATTTTCAAAATAACCGGAATGAGGATGGCGATCCTCAGGTTTTGTACATTTTACTTAAATAATCTCAATAAATTGTTGATACCCTGACACTGTCTCAAAGAATGGTCACTGGATGCCAAAGTGAATCACTTCTTGCCCGGGAGTCAAAGTGCTGCAGTTAGATGTTCTCATTAATAGACAAAATTCCCTTCAAAAACAAAAGGTCATAACAATACTTTACTTGAAGAGAGAAAATTGTTCATTGCTCATCTTTTGTTTGCTTCTGTATCACAATTCATGGTGACGATATTTGACGGTGGAAAGACCAGCTCTTCGTTTACCTTTTCATTCAATCTTTCTTGCAGTTCTTTCTCTAAGTCCGCATTCTGTTTTTGCAGTGTTTTAACCTCTGAATAAAGTCCTTCTCTTCGTTCAAGTATATCTTTGTAATTTGACATCAATTCCTCTGCTTGTTGCCATTTATCGCTTTTGTCACCACTGATGATTCAGAGATATGTTCCAAGGAGAAGTAAATGTGCTCATTGATACCACTGGGTCGGCGGTCAAGGGAAAGGGATCTCACCTTTCATGTTGATCATTCTCTTCATCTAAAAGACCAAAGTCCACAAGATCAGTTTTTAATGCTTTACCGCTGGAAATAACAGGCGTAGCATCAACTCGTTGCGCTAGATTGGACGCACAACTGAGCGCTTCGTGCGAACTGAGAAGGGAAGGACGACATTTTGAATGATCTCTCAAACAAAGGCAACTTCATGGGGTATCAATGTTCTCACTAGCAACCTATTTCGCCACCAAAGATAACGTCTTGCGACCTGACAAGTTCGTCTTGAAGCTTTTTCAAATCACCTTTGTGCAATGCTAATACGGAACGGAACTTCTCGCTATCTGAAATTTTAAACCGCTCAAATTTTTCTTTAAGCCCATTACACTGCCGCTCAATGCGTTCACAATCGGCTTCAAGAATACGGTTTGCTTTGGAAGCTCTTTTGTGCTCTTTCTGCTTTGCTTCCATCCTCAAATATAGCTCTTCCTTTCCTTTGATTATTCGCTTCTTCTGTACATTGCTTTCCGCATCATTGTTAGAAAGTTCATCGAGTACTCGAACATCAAACTCCAGTTTGTCTGATTCAAACCGATGACGCGACCTTGTATCCTCCAAATCTATCTCAAGCCGCATTAAACACTGTTCTAGCTTTTCTTTCAGAGCAAACGTCTCTCCATCTCCACTAAGTTCGCACTCATGGATATCAGCTCGTTGTTTGTTAATGATTTCGCGATGGTGCGCCAACGATTGAAGCTCTACTTTGTTACGCTCCAACATGAGAGCATCTAGCTCAGCTCTTCTTTGCTGTACGATTTTGGCTTTGTCCGCGTTCAGTGACTCTTCGATTAATTTAAACTCTTTGTCAAAAGCATTCTTGAGAATATGATGTTCTTTCTCAATGCATGCTTGCATCATTTCGATCTCACGCCTATTCACTTTCAGGGAAGTGACGTATTCATGGTCTTTTTGGCGCAACAGCGTACCAAGCTCTTTACTAACATCTTCGAGCTTTGAAATAACTTCCTCGCACAGAGCCTTTTGCTTATTTAGAGAGTCACAAAGGTCTTCGACATTTGTTGACGTCATGCACTCTTTCCATCCCTCTGCAACTGCACTCCCTTCTTCAATTTGCTCTATTTTCTCAACAATTGTGGTTCTTTTCAGATTTTCGGAAGCTTCATCATCTCGTCTCTTCTCTTCTCGTTGTTCTGCATGCACACGTGACTTAGTCACGCGTTCAGCAGTCGAGGCTTGGATTTCACTTAGTCTCGCAAAGGACTCTGCAATTGTTTTAGAACCAGCGGCTTCCGCGCAATTACTGTCGTTCGGTGACGGCGGTGGTATGAGTTCATTCATCATTTTTATCATTTTTTGCTGCATGTGGAGGATTCGGGAGTTTGGGTGCCAAACAATGATTTGTTTCCGGCTTGGGTATGGTACAATACCATACCATTTTTTCTGGTTTTCCAACGGCGCCCAGCCTGTCACGGGGGCTTTGGTGGCAAAAAACAGTGCCTTTGTTCGACGTAGATTTTCATGAGAAACCAGGAAGGTTCGCAAAATAAATATCCCTACCATACTCTCTGCCATTTGGCACCGTACCATAAGGTTTGTCCTAATTGCTCTATTTTTCTTACAGTGCCAAATGGCACGGTACGAAAAATACATATTCCGATCGAATGCAATCATTGCACACGACCATTTTTGAGAAAGAATCTCAGAAATAATCATTAGTATCATTTAAAAATTGCAATGATAAATACACATTAAACAATGTAATAACCCCAATACCACAAATATTGTTATACACCCTCAAACAAACCATGATAGAGCCCTACGACCTTAAAAATTGGAGGGATAGCTACATGTTGTCATAGCGACACTTTACAAAATCTCATCAATTTTCATGACATTTTACTTTTCCAGCCTTTAAACCCCTCTTTTTAACCAAAATGCACTATGATTAGATTCTCCAGTGCATGACCACCTATGTTGGGCTCCCCATAGTTCCCACTGGTTCGAAAGGTATGGCTGGTTGCCGAGTAACACACAACACATCAACATGCGTTTTTAGTGGGATTACATATTTACATGGTATTTTTTTCGTGCCCATCATCTAACAGATCACCGGAACGACTTGTTCGAGGAATTGGCACCATTGCGACAAATGATGGGTGCATGTGTGGTAAGTACTGCTACAGTTGCAAGTTGCAACAACACGCTGCTGTTGGGAAGGACATCTCGCCGCTCCGGCGTATTGTTGTGTCTGCACAGAATGGCACCGGATAAACTTGCACCTTGTTTTTTTCTCTGTGCCAGGAGAACACATTTATATTTTTAATGACGTAAACTAATTTAGTTTTACATTAGATTAAACAAACCGATTAACTAGTTAATAATTAAATTTTAATTACGGTAACTTATTCTTAGGTTTGGTGAATTGTTACGTCTGCTGGAGATGGCACCGGATTAACTTATGGCTTTCCCGACAGTAGCTCCCTTGCATACCATCTGTTGCAGACTGCTGCCAAAGCGACTATCTTCCAGCGTATGCATGAAATGCCGCTCAAGTAATGCATCCCGTCCCGCTTGCAAATCTCCGACCATCTTCCATTGGAAGTAAATTTGGCAATCACAGTTGCAGGACAGAAGGTTTGCCATGGATAGCACAATAAAAAGGTGGACAGTGAGTGGGAAGTATGGTAGAAAGCCTCCTTCCAAAACAATGAATTGGCGCAAACAACAGGGGGCATAAAAAATGATAGAAGTACGGTAGTATCTATCATTTATTATTTTTAACAAAACTTTTCATTTTACTAGCTTTACAAATCCAAAAACACGGTGTGATGGCTACAATTTACAGTCCCTCAGGACATTTTGTGTAGATATTGCTCCGATTTTTACGGTAGTAAATCTTGATGTCATGGAGTTGCTCAGAGGGGCACTTATGTCAGACTCGTGCAGCTGAGCTCTAATAAATTTCAATTTCACAAATTGCACAGAAAAGAACTCATAACTTTTGATGTTGTGGACTCAGGCAGAAAAGCCCTAGTAAGCCTTGATGTTACAGAGTTGTGCAGAAGGGCACTCATGTCAGAATCTTGCAGAAGATCCCCATTACATCTTGATTTCATGGACTCGTGCAGACAAAAGCCGTCCAACTTTTATGTTGCGGACTTGAACAGAAGTGCCCTAGTAAATTTTGATGTCACTGAGTTGCACTGAAAAAGAAAGGCACTCGTAATTTTGATGCCCCAACGCTTGTAGCACTCGTAAATCTGCATGTCACCAACACACAGAATAAATGGCAGCAAAATGTCGGACCATACATTTACTAGAAGACTGTAATATGCAAAGTTAAGAAAGGAATCTCTCTTGGCCTAATTAATAATTTTCAATATTTTCAAAACCCTTTGGGTGTACTACTTCCCACAAAATATAAAACGTTTCATCTAACGACTCTCTGTAGAATTTGACATAGGAATCGACCAGCTTACTGTGGCATTTGGCACTGTAAGGATTATGATGTGAAAGTATGCTTACGGTGCCAAATGTCACTGCAAGGAAAAGAGGAGGGATATTACTCTGCATAACACTGAAAAAGTACCTACTATGTTCAAAAATGACAAGGAAAGAGATGTAAACCCGTGTTGGAAATAATGGTCTAAGTAACCATTAAGAAAGATACATTACCAACCAAGTCTCAAAAATATTTTGGCTCAAGAACACATAAAGTCTACGCAACATAAAGGTCTAGCAAATTAATTGAAAAACAAGATATAAAAAAATCATAAAGACCAAGAAGGATACTATAGAAAAACTCAGCTACTGCTACACACACGTAAAAAAGATAACACAAACTTAGCAAGCCATTGTTACACAGCAACACACCTTTTGATTTTGCCCTCTTCTCCATCTATCTCCCGTCCCTTCCTTCTCCTGCCCTTTCATTCAAACCGGCAATCACTAAACACAGCACAAAACACACACAGGCAACAAACAGATCGATTGCATGTTGTCCTGTATAAAGATGGTCCTGTTTTACTGAATACCAAACAAAAAATCACCCCATGCATGGGATTCTTTTGATTAGACCAAAACAAAAATGATAGTGGGGTGGGGGGCAAGCAAGGAATGCATTCATATAATGTTGTGTTGCCATCACAGCACTAGCCAACCAAAAATGCTGCTCATCTTGCCCAATCTTCTATTCCCTTTGCTTGCAAATACCAAAAAAAATAGAAAAGATGTCAGAAAAATAGTTTTTATTCCAAATAAAATGAAAGTATAAACACACCTGATTTTTTGCTCCTCAAAGTCAATTGCTCTCACTTATTCAGCACTTGAAGAGGTAAATAACATTGTTACTAAAATGATGTGGGAGGACAGAGAAGACTTGAGGAAGAAGCAAAAAGAAATGGATGAACTGGAGGAGGAAGGGAACTCACCATTAATTTCTGTCTAATTTGGCGCTCAAAAACTCATAATAAAAAGCCTGATGAGGGTCCCACCTTGACAACACAGAAATTAATTGCAACATAGGCATCTATGAAGCAATGGTGTAGAGAAATAAATGGGGGAATAATATGTATAAAATTCAATTTACATGCATTAAATTCCCACTTGCCTGGCTTCCAGTCATGATGGCTGCAATGTAACAAAATTCACATATTAGAAATGGTGAAATTTTGATATAAAATTACATGAATCTGACCAAATCATATGGCGGGATGGTTACAGGGGGTGTACCGGTGAGGGCAATCATGGCAGGCCCCGTGTTGCACTTGTATTTTTCATGGAAGAGGCGATCGGGTTGCGGCGGCGGAAATTGTCATGGTACGGAAGTCGCGTTTTTTACATACAATCTTGTACATAGAGCAATGTAACACAATAGTATGGTACTACACAAATAAACTGGTATGCATCACTCTATCTCAAAAGTTCTTTTTTTCAGATACGCTGTCTGTCCAGTGTATTGTGTTATTTTTGGATACTTTTATGGCCACGCCTTCTTAATTAGTTAGCAAATTTTTGGTGTTATATGTTACTCACAGTAACACCAAAGTAATATTACGTACCTAAAAATACCATGGGTTTTTGATGAGGGTATCAAGATTGAAGGAATATTATGATGGGAAGAGCATGCAACAAGTGAGAAAAATATCACCCCATTGTTATTCTCACTTTAACATGCCAATACTCGATTGTTACCCCAAATTCACCCTGCCTCCCAAACTGCCAATTTTTGAGTGTCAATTTTTTATTCCCTATTTGAAAAACTACCCTATGGAGCCAATCCATCCTTTCTTCTTTACCTTCTCATAAGCAGTGTCCTAGTAACCTTGAAACTACAGTATACAACCCAGGTCTTTGGCAGCAATCATCAAAATCATACAATTTCTGCAATTTCTGCCAAGCAATCATATAAATCTTGTATGATTTTGCTCAGTTCAGAAATCTTCCAAACTACGTATAGGACTATAGTACCCAAACAATTGTTTTGTAGGTCACACCAAATATTCTGAGATACTGTAAAATGTGGTGACCTGAGCCGTTTTGTCGTAAAAAAATAATTTTGACAGGAGTCAAAGATTGGATTTTTATGAGCTTATTTTGGTACAATTGTGAGGATGGAAGGGCAGTGGAACCGCACTTCCAATCCAAATGATACAAACAAACATTGCGTAGCTTGTACACAAAATTGGTATGTTTATACCCTTCTCAAGTGTGTGCTCTTGTTCAGGACAATGAACTTCTGTGTTGGGGAGTTCATGCTGTCGGGAGCAAGGCAGTGAACTACTGTGATGGGGAGTCCATGTCTTTTGGATCAGGGGCAGTGGACTTTCCACCTGGGGAGTCCTGAGAATGATCCTATTGATTTTAGTACCTTGGGGTACTAAAAATGGCAGATTCTTGGCCTATGTCAGGACAATAGGCATCTAAAGGATACCTTTGATGTGTAGGGTAATCAAGTGCCTCATTTGGGCATATTTATGGCAAGTGTCCCTGAGGGCATCTTTGGTTCATGTCAAGACGTCCAGCTATAGTTGGTGTGTGTGTGATTTGTAGTAACCCTAAATCATATCATCACACTAACACTACTATTAAACTTGTGATGTGGTGTCTTTTACATGCCTTCTATAAAAATGTATGCACTGATGATAACCCATGTATGAAGCAATAAGGCAATAGAGACTCTCTAGCTTTCAAGTTGCATATTAGTGTTAATGTTAGGATATGATTTAGGGTTATTTACAACTTGCACCTGAACCAACTGTCATTGGTGTGTCATATTTATAATTGAGGTGTAATATCATATGGTGTAGGATAAGGCTGTAACTATGTTTGTCAAACAGACAAATAGCATAATTGCCAAACGCTGCTTTTTGCTGTTCTTGGTCAAAATTGTGACTTTGTTCTACCGAACAGGCCAACAGATAGGAAAAATTGCCATTTTCTGTGTGTCTGTTTGTTTTGAGTGATTCCAAATAGACAAACAGAGGGTGCTGTTCGCAACCTCCGAAACAAATAGACAAACATGCAAACAGCTTTTCCCACCCGAAGATCAGGCTTTGACAATTAGTGATTTCAGGTATCACAATCGCCATGTCGTTCAACCTATGTCCAGCTTCCATCAATAAATACACTGCTTTGATTGAAGAAGAGCAAAATTTTGATTTCTGCATTCCTACCGCTGATGAATATACTGCTACAATTGAGGCTAAATCAAACAGTCAACTTGAGTTTGATTTCAGTATCAATGGTTTTGGAGTTGTCAATGAAGAACAACTCGGCCCGCCAGCAAGGGAAAGAAAGGAACGTTGTGCAAATGCTTACCAATATGAATCTGGTAATGTCTACAAAGCACATTGGTATACTCTGTTTCTACAAGACTCTGTGAGAGAATGGACATATTATCTGTCCTCACGAGATCGATTCAGGGAATTCCGAAGTTTGTTTTGCATGCCTTTGGAAAAGGTTGCCAATCTCAAATCTCTTTTCATGGAAAACGAGTGGGTACATCAAACAAAGCATTGCCCCTCCCACCAGGAAATGATCATTAACTTGGAGCTTCATATTCTTGGCATGATGAAAGTGCTTGTCCATCATTCTCCTCTCAGAACATTGAAGAGTGACACAAATATTTCCATGGAGGAACATCATGCATTCTTCCACTGTTCATTGATCAGATATACAGCATAAAACATGAATTCATTGCTTATCCTTCATCAGTACAACAACTTGAACTTCTTATGGAGAGGTATGAAGAGAATTATCTACCCGGTTGTGGTGCATCTGTTGATGTAGTGCATGTGAAATGGAGCAAGTGTCCTGCCGGAGATGTTGATCATGCCACAGGAAAAGAGTGCTTTCCTTCTTTGGCTTTTGAGGTAATTACTGGTTTTGATCGTCAAATCTTGGGAGTTACCTTAGCAAACTTTGGTACTCGTGATGATAAACAAATTGTGCATGTGGATGAAACAATACAGCTAATCACGAATGGTTGATACAGTGGTGTGGAATGGAGAAGGTACAATGAGTATGGTAATAAAGAGACAAGTGTTGGAGTATATCTCATTTGTGATGGTGGATATCTCTGTTGGCCCGAACTTATCTGTCCATTTAAACATGAGCCAGTGAGTTCCAGGAAAGGATTTTTCTTCACCAAAATTGAAAGTGTTCGAAAAGATGTCGAGTGTGTCTTTGGAATATTGAAGAAGAGGTGGAAGATTCTCAATCATGGCATTCGTATCAGCAACATGCGGGTTATTGAGAAAGTGTTCACAGTTTGCTGTATCTTACACAATAATATGCTGACCGAAATGGAGTCGAGAGATTGTGATGTCAGAGTTGAATGTGGTGCACCTCTGGAAGGTGATGGTATTTGGTTGCAAGGAAATGATCGAATTTTTGATGATGAAGGAGAGAGTCGAGCTTTGGCTGTGCAATGGGCAGGACAAAGGGCCCAGCTAGCTGATCACATTTATTATTGTGCTAAGAGTTCAGAGTCCATGAGATCATCAACATCTAATTGTTCAGGTTATTATATTACTTGAATACAAATTAAAGTACAAAGAACATTATATTAAGTACGTTGCCATCTAATTGTTCAGAGTTAAGTGCTAATTGAAAATGAATTAAGTTACATTTCATTGGTAATGCTTGTCTGTTTATCCCCCTCATTGTCATCTTCCTTGCAATGAATGCTGGGTGCAGAAGCATTTGGTAGCTTGTTCAGTAGTTCAATAATTTGATTTTTGTATGCTTCCTCCCCCATTGCTGCAACAAATGAAGACTTGTTGTCATTGTAAAGACAAAGCTGGGTTGCGACACCATCATTTCTTGACTTGATCAAGCTTATTTCACCCATATTATTACGGATACTTCTGGTTGTTCTCTCGTCATCCATAGACCTCTTTTGGGCTACACTTGCATCCTCACGTTCCTTTGCAACTCTTGCGGCAGCATTACTATGCTGAATTTCCCTGGTCTGGTCGTAAGGGTGTGATGAGCAAATGGCAGTGACGTCTTTGTTGGATCGATGCATCATACATGCTAGGCACCTGGGTTTAGCACCCTTTAACCAATAATCACTTGGCATTTGGGAGATGATATCATCATCATCCATACCCTCACACAAGTCATTCTGGAGATTTGGAAACAAATTGTGGGCTAGAGCACAAATAACAAAATAAGTTTCATTGACCAATACTTAAGTGCTCGAGTTGTAACAATCTAATGCAAACTTTTTATAGACATCTCTCAATTGATGACCACTGGGTATGCTTGAGATATTGTTGGGAAGCTTTGGAGTGTATTTCATTTGCATCTCCTTCCTCCATTCCTCAATCTTCCGCCACTAATAATCGCCCGTCATATCCTTCTTTCCATTATACAGTTTGAGGGTCATTTCCTCTGACAAGGTTGAGGAAGCAAAATCATCACTATCAAACTGATGGACAAGGTTCACGTACCTGTCCAATATTATCCTGTTTTGAACTTCCAATGTGGTGGCTCTTTTGTTTGATACAGATGTACCAGCTTCAATAAGGATACAGATTTCCACATTGAGTCGGTTCCTTGGATCAATCCTCTCACCCAAAAAATGGATCACACACTTTTGAATAGAGAACTCATTAACTCTGTAATCACCTTCTCTGGTATGATTTCCAAATAAGCCAGTTCAATCAACCTCAGGCAAGTTGTCAATAACATCAGTGTCATTGTCAATAACGCAGTCATCATCTTCGTCAATATCATTTCGTTCGAGTGTCTGGATCCAGTGGGAAAAAACTTGAGATAGTGACGACATTGTTCTCAACAGGCAGCAATGACACTGATGTTGTTACAGAAGAAACAGACGTGGTCGTGGCAGCAGCTGCAACATGCGGTGGCTGGGGAGACAGACTAGAGGAACGACGAGAAGTAGTGCCCTGGTCGGTTATTACTCCGCCCCTGTACTGCAGATAATGCAGAACGTCGTCCACCCATTTTGATGACCTCATAAATGCCAGGAAGAGTGGTTTTGATAAAGAACTTAATGGTGATGATTTTCATGGTTTTTGAGAGAAGTGTTGAAATACTATGAATACGAGCAATGAATGAATATTTCTATTGGCCTATTTGTCTATCCAGTATTCACACGAATTAAAAAAGTCATAATTTTCGAAGGAATCAAGAAAAATAAGATATTCCCTACAATCTCTATTTGCTATCCGCTGTTCCCCCAACAAAGTCACAGCCAATGTGCACAAAACAGCTTGTCTGGACGAATCTACTTTTTTCCAAATTTAGACAAAAATTCACAGGTTTCCACATCTGGAATGTATTTGGCGGCGATTCAGAAGATCCAAATATTTGGTTATTTGAACATTTAGACAGATAGACAAATTACGGCAGTCACCCACTCATGTTGGACAATAGACAAGGACAATACAAAATTCTTGGACAACGATAAAATATTTCGAATATTTGCACCGAACAGAGATCTTGAACCATGCCGTTGAGAACTCATCGAACTTACAACCGCGTTTCTGTCACCCAAGACGCCGATGTCACCGTGAACCCTGATAATGACAGCCCCCTGAGCCAACCTCTATCTCCATCATCGTCGTTCCACGACGTACAAAACAACTTTGCCGAAGCAGACGCCGTCCACTCCGTTTCCGCAGCAGCTTTATTGCCACCAATCCGCAATGAAATTCACGTAACCCTTCTCGACGGCGCCCACGCCAAATTTTCAATAGCCTGTGATCCATCATGGAAAGTATCGCAATTGAAGGCTGCATCTGCCATCGTCACCAAAGTTCCTCCCGAATCGCAACGGTTAATCCACATGGGGAAATTGTTGCAAGATTCCAAAACGTTGGAGGAGTCCGGGATTAACCAGAATGAAACTATTGTGCATTTGTTCCCAAAGCCGAATGTGGTTATCAACCCTCCCATTTCGAATGGTGATGCTGCGAGAGAGGGGAATGAGAGTCACACGGCAAATAATAGGACATCCGGCAACAATCACAGCAGTGACGGAGCGCACGTCCCCCAAATCATCATAGACGCCGACGAAGCTGCCCGCCGTTCCCAAATACTCATTCTCTCTAGTCAAGAAATATTTGAGGCTCAGCATCGTGTCAAGATATTCAGCTTTTTGCTCATGATTATTACTTCTATGGAATTGTTGACGCTTATGACCTTGTATGTGGGGGTAGACGACGAGTCGTACCCAGGTGGTGCAAGCAGCGGAGAAATCCCCCCGGGAAATCCAACAGATACTCTGCCAAATAACGACAACAACGGGGCAGCCTTGCGAACGTGGCAAAATAGTGATTATGCTGATGTTATCATTTCGGCATTTGGGTTTTATGTTTCATTGTTGGGGATCAAAGCCACAACGGAGAACACATTACTTCTTGCCAGGAGATATTTGATATGTCTCGTCATTGCTGGTGTTGCCTCCAACATTTACTATTATTATCTAAATCTTAATCAAATGTCCAAGGCGGCCGAGGAGAAAAATCAGAGTTTGGACGATGCCAGTTTATATGGGGGAAGTTTCTTGGGGATACTTTTGCCTTTGACAGTTTGGACTTTGTGTATTTTAAGGGCGTATCAGTTTCAGTTGTTAATTAGAGAGGCAGAGGTGGAGGCCCAAGAGAGGACGAATGCGGTGCCCACGTCAAATATCGCAAACGGAGGAGAGGGAGTGACTTTGTCCTATGGAAGTGGGGAGAGCGGCGTGTCTGTGATCTCGCCGGGTTACAATGATCTAGAATTGCAGGTTGATCGATCTACGTAGGCATTTCAGATGTTGCTTGTGGTTGACTGTACGATTACTTTTAAGATAGGTATAATGTTGATCATTTTGGCTTACTTGTGTTCAATTTGATTAATTCCGTCCATTTCTACGCTCGGGTACACTGTGTACCTGCAGGACACCACGTGCGGGATATTATCGTGTGTTGTATTTTGAAAGCATGCTTAACGGACAATTTTTGGCTCGAATATTATTTGAAATATGTGGTATGAGAAATTTGAAGCTTTGGCGTCATTTTTCACCAGCCATCAATGCCAGTAAATGTCGACATAACCTGACGACTAGTATGCCATGGCGAATGTTGTGTCTTCCGCTCTCGTCCTTATCGGATGGGACGACATCCGCTGCCGTCCAATTTACCGTCGCCATACCTCTAAAGCAGAGCCAACAACGAAGCGCTCAACGACGCAAGCGACAACGCAGCTCAAGTGCAAGGGGGCGACAAGCGGCGGCTCTTCTTCGTCGGCATTATTAAATCATCCACCAGCAATTGACAAATTTAAAATCGAAGGCCGCCGATTTGAATTGAGTAATAAAAACGATAATGGCCACAAACGTAACGTACACGCAGAGGATGACAGAGCTGCATCGAAGAGTGGGCACTGCGAAATGCGTGAGACTTCCATCAATCCAGCACTCAATAAAGGGATAAGTTCTCCTGCGGCCAATGCTTGTCACTTCCCCACAGGCTCCATGTCAACATTGATTGATGTAGACGATGTCTGTCGAGATAAAAACTCCACCGTCGGAGTCAATCACACCAGTTCATCTTTTGAGCAAAACGCCACGCCTCATGCTTTTCCCTCGAATTCAGGTGATTTCCATTTCGGCCGTGACAAAGTAAAAGGCA
Source organism: Cyclotella cf. meneghiniana (assembly GCA_036940065.1). Classification (NCBI taxonomy): domain Eukaryota; phylum Bacillariophyta; class Thalassiosirophyceae; order Thalassiosirales; family Thalassiosiraceae; genus Cyclotella; species Cyclotella cf. meneghiniana. The sequence continues at coordinate 15,065 of JALLPD010000113.1, forward strand.
GCGTGAAGAGCGAGGCTAAGTCAACAACCAATGCTCAAATAGCGGTTAACACAAAAAATCATGTTTCAATTACAGCTGTAGCAGCGGACGTCACCAGCCTAAAGACACAACGTGATGTTTGTCCTTCGGTAAGCGCAGTTCATTCCAACGGCCATGATGAATTTGGAACGTCCCATGCGTACGCCAACAAAACTAATGATGTAAGCGAGGAACAAGGACGTGCAGATAGCAATCACACGAAATTAGAGGATCATTTTCACCCGCCTAACAGCTGCCTTCCTAATCAAGTTTTGTCATCTCCTCGCAAAGTGCCAACAGCAACTTTCATTTTTGGTGACACAACTGGCAGAGAAGTAGAGTCAGATTCTTGGATTGGATTCAAAAACTCGCCTACGATCGTTAGAGAAGACCCCAAAGATGAGAGGTCCATATCAATCGATCTTCGAGAGCTTCAAAGTCCAATGTTACTTGAATGTGATCGAAGAAATGTGGAGTCCTTCGATATTGACTCTGTTGATATTTCTTTCTTTGGCGACTTGGAGCCTGAAGATTTTTCTCTCAGAAAGAATCGACGTTCGTACGGTCAATATAACAAGCCGAATTGGGTTTCTAAAAGTTCTACAACTCGTAAATCGGATGAATGTACTGCCGAACAGCCACAACTTGTTGGTTGGGATGATATCAAGTGTCGCCCTATCTATCATGTGTTCAAGCCGAAATCATCTCGTAAGAAAGTGGAATCATCACCTGATGAAGCTACAAGCATTAGCTGCCATGACGAAAAAGCAAAAGCCCCGAAAAGCCCACAAAAGAAACGAGTGACTAAACGAGTGTATGCTTCAACTTTCAGGAAGTGTGGAATATTCAAAGCAGCACGTCACAACATGGATTTGGATTCTCCTTCTTCATCCGTAGCTCGTCGTGTCACAATGGAAAACGAGGTTGCAGATGGAAAGGCGAATCGATTTTTCGTCGCGTCAAACGATCAAGAAGATGATTCGGAGTTTGATTTTATTTTTAATCTTGCATCCAACCACAGTCGTTGCAACCAAGGCCAGTTATTTGGTGCAAAGGAAAATAGCCCGAGAAGTGAGTCAAAAATCGATAACAGAACCCAACCATCTAGCAAGAGCACCATTGAATCGGCGCGAGCGTTCTTCAGTTACTTGGATTCAAACCATCGTATAAACATCATCAGTAACGAAGAAGCAACGGCTGAATACGAACGGATGGCACGACCTGTGATACGCACAACTCGAAGAATCAGGCATTGCAATCAGTTACGAGACGAGTATGATGAATACAGCAAAATGGTGGATGCGACAGGAATAGATCCAATTTCGCTGGAAGAATTTGCGAGGCATTGGAATACATATTTTACCGAGAAAGGAATTATTCGGGATGGATTGTTAGATGAGGATTAGTTTAGGCTTTCGTTGAGATCAAATCATATTATCACACGTGCATGTGTACTCCATTTTACTCTCCGAATTGCCAGATCCAACCATTCCGATGGATCTGATAATATCAGACATGATAGCATGTTATATCATCAATAAATGGCTCATTTCCTTGTAACTCCGACGAATACAAGTCACCGTTTACGTCTTTCTGAGTTTTGCCAAACGATTGCTCATTGACGTCTGTTTGTCTGTGATCACTACTTGTATCATTTTGAATCGATGAACAACAAATTTGTCAACACATGACTTTGGTAGAAAGCCATTCTGAATCAAAATGAACGACTTTGTGACAATCCAGTCAATGCCTTCCTTAGTATATTGCAAATCTGTGCATCATTTTTTTCGACTGCCCCCAAATCCAGAGAATCCCATCATGGCCGCAAGATTTGGATCGATTCCGACGCACTCTTCTTCTTCTTCATCGTCCTCGCCGCCATCATCTTCTCGTTCCTCAGTATTCTCTTTCTCGTATGCATGATTTTCACCTGCAGGATTTCCATCACTTTCCTCTTGGTCGTGGTCTTCAGTATGAGTACTTTCTCCCCTTGCTCTTTTCTTCCTCTCTTCCCTTCTTCTTGCTCTCTCGGCCTTTCGTCTCAAGGCCTCCTCCTCCTTCGCTTTCACAACCTCTTCAAAATCCACAGTTTCCACCACTTCAACATTATTGCTGTTCTTCTTCTCCGCCAGTCCTTTCAAAACACAGCCAACTTCCTCGACCGTACTCTTCTCTACTCTCATGGAATAACCCAAGTACCTCTGATGTTTCCTCCCGTTAATGTGGTCAAGATAAGTCAAAGAGTCCTTGAGGAAACAATCACAGACTCGACAGTGCCATCCCACTCCATCGCTGCATTTTGTCACTCCGTTTCCAGTCACAGCCCCCGCTAAGCCTTTGCCGGAAGAGCCCCCGACATTACTGGCGGCCTTGGGATCAATTATCTCCACGCTTCCCAATTTACTCGTCAAATCAACTCGATTGGAACGACTTTTTAGAAACGCTCGTTGCGAGCCCATGGGACCCGCACGACCGGACTCGGCGGGTAGGAATTCTTCTGGTAGTTCCTCCGTGGGTTTGATCGCGTTTGCGTTGGATGCGTCGACGGCGCTCGGGTCGGTGGCGCGGGGAAGAGAGGAGGATTGTTGGTCTTGGGCGGCGGCTGCGCGAGAGCGAGCGCGGGCTTGGTAGGTTTCCTTGTCCCATGTGCGGCGTTCTACGTTGACGTTTTTGTTTATGGGGGAGGACATGATCGAGGACTGTTGGCCGTGGTAAAGATGGAGATTTTAAGAGAGGTGTTCGGAGGCGCTTTCAGGCGTTGCGGTGAAGGGCGTTGAAGGGTGAAGTGATCGATGTGTTGGAAAATAGATAAAGGGTAAAATACAGGGTACCTTTGGTTTCATTTCGTACCTATAGAAAGGCTCAGAAAAGGGTAGATGGGGCTCGTAACAGTACTCCTCTGTCCTGCCCCATCTCCTGTAAGGTATGGTACTCATCGCCAAACTACGGTACATACCTAGGTACCGTAGGTATGTATGTAAACTTTCTCGTTACATTATTATTTATGCCCATTGTATTGTGCCATACCACAAGGATCTGGCAAGGAAAATGTCGGGTACAATACCATACCACATATATTATTGGAAGCACGACAGCATCAATCACTATCTCACAATCACCATGAGCACCCATCAGTACGAAGAGGAAGCTCCCGACGTGGACTACGAGCCCGAAGACGACGATGCTCACGGCACACACCACCAGGAAGCAGTAGCTGTGGTAGAAGAACCCGTAAACCCAAACGATGGCCCCGCCAGCGCCACTCCCGACGCTCGTGGAAACTCCGCTTTGAAATCCGGGGCAGGCGATTCGGAAACGGAAGACGACGAGGAGGAAGGAGAGACGGGCCCGCCGCCGCCTACGAGACAACACCTTGCGGGTGATAGTGAGACCGAATCTTCTTGTTCAGAGGGAGAAGTGCACGATGGTAGAAAGCTTACGAAGCGTGTCGATCGCAATCATGAGCGCGACCATGCATCGAAAGACTCGCACCAGTCCAGGGAGGAAGCACCGCCTCCTTCCACCAACAGCCGCACCTTGAAACAAAATTTCCTCGAAGAAAATGTGGGTGTCTACATCCCTCCTGCCAAACGTCGAATGCTGCTGGAACAACAGCAGCAGCAACAACAGCAACAACTCACTGCATCCAAATCATCGAAAACCACACCCATACAAACCCAACGCCAGGCCTGGGAAAACCTCAAACGCACCATCAACGGAACCATAAACCGTCTCTCCCCCTCCACCATAAAACCCCTCATCCACACCCTCTTCTCCACCGCCAACCTCCTCCGCGGACGTGGCATCCTAGCCCGCTCCATCCTCCGCGCCTCCCAAGCCTCGCCGCAATACACTCCCGTCTACGCCGCCCTCGCGGCGGTGGTCAACACCAAACTCCCCGAATGCGGAGAACTTCTTTTGACGAGGTGTATACTCGCGTTTCGGCGGGGGTATAAGACTAGAGATAGGAATGCCGTGTCGTCCTCGCTGGCGTTGTTGGGTCATTTGTTCAATCAGGGCATGGCGCACGAATTGTTGTCGTTGCAGATATTAACGGTGTTGTTGGATGGGGATCCCACTGAGGATTCCGTCGATGTCGCCGTGGGGTACATGTGTATTGTGGGAAGGAGGTTGATGGACGTTTCGCCAACGGGGGTGCATGCCGTCATGGAACGGTTTCGGGGGTTGTTGCATGAGGGATCCGTGGGGAAACGGGGGCAGTATCGGATTGAGTCGTTGTTGAAAGTGCGGAAGGGGGGGTTTAGGGATTTTCCCACTGTTCAGGAGGACTTGGATTTGGTGGAGACGGACGATCAAATTACCTTTGAGATCGGGTTGGATGATGAAGGGCTGAAGAAGGAGGAGGGTTTAGATGTTTTTCGGTTTGATCAGGAGTATGATGAGAACGAAAAAGAATGGCTAAGGATCCGGGCAGAAATTCTCGGCGAGGACGATGAGGAGGACACTGGGGATGAGAGTGGTAGCGGTAGCGGTGATGAGTCGGAAGAGGAGAAGGAAATTCCGGATCAAGAGTTGCCGCCCACAGGACGTCAAGAGGACAAAAAGACCGTGGTCGTGCAGGATTTGACGGAAACTGATTTGGTTCATCTTCGTCGTACTATTTATTTGACTATCATGTCCAGCGCCACGTTTGAGGAATGCACTCACAAGCTTGCAAAAATGGATATACCCGAGGGGAGAGAGAGCGAGTTGATCAACATGATTATTGAGTGCTGTTCCCAAGAAAGAACTTTTCTTCGCTACTATGGTCTTATTTCTGGAAGATTCTGCCTCTTGAATGATAGATGGCAAAATGCTTTTGAGGAAGCGTTTGCATCTCAGTACCACACAATTCACAGATTAGAAACAAACAAGCTTCGCAACGTTGCCAAGTTATTTGGTCACTTACTTCACACGGATTCTATTTCATGGTCTGTTTTGTCGGTGATACATTTGAATGAAGACGAAACTACCTCCTCATCGCGAATCTTTATTAAGATTCTCGTCCAAGAGATGGCTGAAGCAATGGGAATGGGCACTCTCAAAGTCAGGTTTGACACTGATAACCCCGATCCTGACGGCCAAATGGTATCGGAAGAGGATACAGCATTGGTTCCTACAAAAGACAAGGTTGATGGAAAGCCCGTCTTTTCCTCAACCCGAGAATGGTTCAAAGGCATGTTTCCCAAAGACAACGCTCGTAATACACGCTATGCCATCAACTTCTTCACAAGTATTGGCCTTGGCCCCTTGACGGATGGCATGAGAGAATTCTTAAAGAATGCACCCAAGTTGATTTTGGCACAGGCACAAGCTCTCGCGGCCAAGGAGGCAGAACGGAAGAAAAATGATAGTGACTCATCCTCTGTAATATCGACGAGTTCTTCAAGCACCAGTAGCTTCGACAGTTCGACAAGCGGCTCGTATTCTTCCAGTTCATCGTACTCGTCATCTTCGTCATATAGTTCGTACTCCTCTGATAGCCGAGATAAAATGAGGAAAAGCAGAGGCGGGCGAGGCAGTGATAGGAAGCGAAGACAATCTCGTTCGTATTCTTCTTCCTCATCTGCGTCTTCCGAGTCATCCTCTAATAGCAGTCGTCACAATGATAGAAGGAAGACCTCTAGCAGAAAGAAACCTGACAAGCGTCGTGAGCCATCAGACTCACGTGATGTTGCCTCAAATGATAACAAGTTTCATGATCCTGAGAAAGATTCGAGAGCTGATGCTAGCTCCAGCAGGCGCAGCGTGTCTGTATCGAAAGACCGACACAGCCGCCGGGAGCGATCCTATTCAAATGAACGATCCCATAGCAAAAGTAGTAGAGGCAGCAAAACGAGTCGTTCGCCCTCTCCACCAGTGAAACCATCCTATTCTAAAAAATCACACACGAAAGAAAGACAAGAGCTTGGCAAGAGATATAGGTCTTCATCCTACTCATCGTCCTCATCAAGATCGTTATCTCGTTCGCCTCCAGCAAAGAGGAAGCAAGCAGCAGGTAAGCAACGTGGCAGGAGAGGCAGGTCAGGATCGAGGAGTGATGACTCAGATGGAAGATGATGAGTGTTGGGTTTAGGAGAACATTGAATCAGCGACATTACCTAAATCATGTCATGTGAATTGTCATAGTTAACCTTTCGGTAAACGGTCCATTTTCGTTTCCAACCTTGAGCGTCCCCATACACCTACCATATTGTACAATATGGTACCAGTTTAAGTTGAATTATGTCGCAACCCATTTGAGACAAACAAATTCATTTTCTCTGAATGTTTTTCTCATTGGGTGCCTGCTGCAATTCGTATATCTGTTCATATTATGTTCAAATATCCCATTCCAATTTTTTATTTGGAACAAATTTGGTGGCCATTGGCTGCCTGCCATAATTTGTCTATCTGTTCAAATGTCCAGATAACCAAATATTTGGAAGCGCCAATTCGCTTCCAAATCCGTTCCATACCTCGATTTCTGTGGTTTTTTGCCTAAATTTAGGAAAAACAGCGGCTTGTCCGGACATTGCTTATTTTGTCCAAACTTTGGTTCTACTCCAAATTTGTTCCAAATATTC
>JALLPD010000114.1:0-21570 GCA_036940065.1 Cyclotella cf. meneghiniana
GAGAAACACAATATGCCAGACACATACTTACTCAGTATAGGTATCAGAAACTAATTTACAAAGAGATATTATTTCTCTATTTCTCAGAAACTTTCTGTCGGAATAAAATTACACTGGCCATTGTGGCAGTTGAAGAAAGGACTAAATCTTGCAACTGACATGACCGGCAGCCAAGATTTAATAAAATCAATTATTTTGTAAATTACATGATAAATGCATGAGGACTGGCAGTTGGCAATCCTCAATTCAAGTAAGTTCAAGTAGCTCATTAAATTTAATCTTCAATTCCATTCATTCTGACATTCACTTCTTCTACTTCATCATATTTGGGTTAGATTGCAGACAGACACCCCTTCTCATTCTGTCACCCAAACTTTGGTAGAAAATATTACTCATGGTACTACCTTAGTAGCTCCGTGTTTATCTATTTATCTTCAAATTTGAGGTAAGTATTGAAAAAATGGATGTAAGAAACAAGGGGACTGGTAACTAGAAATAAAAATACTACCTTGGTAGTATTTCAATTAATATAGTTGTTTTGAGATTAGAGGTGTCTGCCATAATTTGTTTTCCTGCTCACATGAGGTTGAGGGAAACCTTCAAAAATATCAACAAAAAGCAGCATTTTTCAAAAAATTTCAATCATCTGTCATGGGCCGCTGTTATAAATAAATGACTTTTGTGCCAGGGCATGGATCTTTTATCTCGTAGTTAGTTTTTCTTATGGACTGGAAATTTATGCTTGTACTATTTGATTTGAATTGGCAATAGACTTGCCTTCACAAAAATAGCTGATGAAATGCTATCTGCTTGCTTTCATTACTTGAATTACTTACTTCAACATTGTGCTGTGCAGATCAATGATGAGGCTGACTGGGTTAGGATGTAGTTGGAGTAACAGATGGATTGCACAATTGAATTGAATTGGTGATAGCTAGAAAGTATTTTCTCACACATAGCCTATTAAGTATACTATCCCTGCAAAACAGTTTATTTTACAGAGTTGGTTATTTGAGCAATGCAAAAATAGCTTATTTTGCAAAAGTAATGACATCTTGCACATAGGAATAGTACATTTTCCCATAGACTGCGACAATGAGGTATTTTGCACAGATAGCCTATTTAATAGGCCATCTGTGCAAAATAGCCTATTTTACAAAATTAATTTTTGTGTAATTTACAAATAAGTTTAACAGAGTTATAGTGCATAGCCCCATACCATACTTTGATATTGTCATGCAAGCAGTCATGTCGACCACACCACAATTGCACTTCACACAACATTGTCAGAGTAAATATTTGAATCAAATCACACAAAAAATCAGATATTTAATTCCATAAGCTATCTGAATGAATTCACATCTATAGCAAATTAAAATCAAATTGCACGATCATAAAATTGTCACTCCATATTATAGCATCTACAAAACTCATAGTTAAACAATTACTGCCCTGGTACATAATGAGTCATTGTTACATAACAATAACTGCCCTTACTGAGGGTGACAAATTTTTAAACTCTGATGAATTTTGGAATTGAACTTACATGGTTTCCCTGTACTTCTGTGCCCAATCAACCAAATATTTGGATGGGCTGAATCCAACCCAAATCCTTTTGAAATGAACAAACTTGTGACTGTTGCCTAAATTTAAGAAAAAAATGACACATCCAAACATGCTATTTTTTCTGAAATTTGATTTTTATTCCATTTTTCTTTTCAAATGCCTATTTATCAGCCAAGGTGTTAGGCCAAAAGTTAGGGAAAATGAGATTCCCATGGAAATGTAAAAATAACAAAAAAGCAATGCTTGTGGAAGAATTTCTCTCCTATCTATTACTTTTTTCATTTTTATAATTCTTAAGGAATATCTGAACAATGGAGAATTCTGTCAAACAAAATGTATCTGCATGGTTTTCCTGTGATCTGGAAAGGATAAGTAACTTTTCTGACATATGTTATGTAGGATTGGCATGAATTTATTACAATTCCTTAGGAATTATTGTCACACTCATTATGACTACTGGTCATGACAATTCAAAGGGAATTGTTTTCTCAGTCAGTCAGTACTTCCATTGCAATTGTCAAGGCAATCAAAATGCTCACTACAATTCCTAAGAAATTGAAATCAGTTGCAATAATAAATGTATCCAATAAAATTTCTGAGGAGGTGTAGAGCTACCTGAATCAACAATAATTGCAACTGTAAAAAAATTGTACACATCAACCAATGCACAAAACTTAGAGAATTGTAATGCAATTTAATGAGAGACAACATATCAATGATCAAATTGATATCCGAGCAGCCCACACATGTCACTGTAACTAATTTACTACCAACATACACATAGAACTTACTAAAAAATTTGTAGAGAGAACAACAAGAAAAATGCTCCTGATCTTATGCAATTTTCATGTTTTTACAAATAATCTCCACAGTCCATAGAGATTGTAATAGACTATTTATGGACAAAAGCAATAGTTAGGTAAGATTTTCTACAAAAACTTTTGCCTTTGTAGGAGCGACATGTCAGCACATGGGATGCCGACAATGTCAGTTGAAAATCAGCTGAGGTCATCATGTTGCCAACATCATGACTGGATTTGTGGCTGGGTCACATTGGGCAGCAAAACTTCCAGGGGGAAATACTTGAGAGACAAGAACTTCCAGGGAGATTGCAGTCACCTTATGACTCACACCTAATTGGGGGTCACAAGTTTGCTGTTTGGTCATAAGAGGCTACAGTATACTTTGTAGGCTTATTCTACACCCTAGAAGTATTTTTATTATATACTGCTCAATGTGGTACGGACTAAAATGATAGTCTAATCATGTTTTTATGTCTAAAAAAATAGACTATGCACATATTGCTCAATGGGAAAAAAATAAACCCTGGGCATTATTTTTAATTACCTCTGTTTTAAGAGTGACTTAGTCACTGCTAGTCTATGTGCCACCTCATGCGATTGATACGTCACGAGTGGTCTTTTTTATAGTACATGCCCTAAGTGCAAAGTATGAACTCTGCTACTAGAGCAGAGTATACCCGTGTCAACTGGGAACTGGTCCTCAGTGATGTACCAGGGCAATATTATTTTTGTCGGCCCATGAGTAGAACTCACTTCAACTGGCAGAGTGCATAACTCTTAGTGCAGTTGTGGCATTATGACTCTTGGTGTCAGGCAGCACAAGCATCACGCCATGCATAGCTTACCAAGGTATTGCGTAATGCTTCCAGTAAAAAAATTCAGAGGACTGACAGACAAAACTACCACTGACAATGCACTGACAACGTATGGATGATGGATGGTAGGATGACTGACAGATGATCCAAATTTAAGGTTGCATAAGAGGCTATCAATTGATAGTGACCTAGGCTGTTCCTACACATTAATATTTTGTATAGAAATGGATTGAATCACGATAGTTTTTAAGTCAGGAAATTAATTATGAGATTAAATTAGTTTTTACAAATTATTTAGATTTCCTAGTAAAACCATGAAGATTTAACACCCTGTGATCTCAGAGGAGATTGATGGTAGTTTGAGAGCAGTCTTAGTTGGAAATGTCGGCAACATTTTGGCAATGTGTTGTCCCGACACTCCCCATAGTCATAATTTGGGAGACATTTGGAATGTCGCCAATGCTGTGACTGGATTCATGGCTAGGTCACGTATCGGCCTAGATATTTACCTAGTAATTTTTTAGGTAAATATTAACATGGCAAATTTTTTCCTGCTCCACAACAGCAAATGTTTCCGTCGCTCCCACCACCGGAATGGGTCATTCCAATTGTCAGGGTATTGTCTGCAAAACACAAGGGCACACATGTGATGTACACCGTTTTGGTGGCGGTACTGTGCTGCTGTCCATGAGGACCATGCACAGCTTAGGGGGATTGTTGCATTGGTCGAGACATGGCACTGAACAAACTTACCACTGGTTTTGTTCTCACATACGTGAGAGATCATTCAAATGTAGTTTAATTTAGTTTTTCATTAAATAAAAGAAACTAATTAATTAGTTGATATTTAAATTTAATTACATTAGTTATTATTACATTAGTTAATTCATTGAATAGGTAGATTGTCACGTCTATTGGAAACGGCAGCGGACAAACTCGCAGCTTTCTCCACATCAGGTTTGGCAGCACCGCGTTCTGCGGTATTGGCAACTTTTGTGGGTTCAAGCATTGGGATGGTGTAACTGATGCTGCCTGAATCCAGCAACTGCCAAACTGATGTCACTGAACCCAGAGCCTCATAACCATGCTTCCCCGAAACCACTGCAAGAAACATGCTGCAGCAAAATCCGTCACAACTGGAAGCTACCTGACCCCACACCACTGAACCAGCCAACACTGAACGCGAAACAATCAACCATCACAGCAAAACCCAAATGTTGTCAAACCAGAAGCCGTCGATCCAGAAGCCACCAAACTGGAAACCACCAAACCAAAAGCTGCTGAACCAGAAGCCGCCAAAGGTTTGTCATGGTTGGGTTGACATAAAAGTGGGCGGTGAGTGGGCGGGACGGTATTAAGACTCAATATGCCACATTTTTTCTTTATGTAAAAAAAATCAGCTGACATGTTGGCTGACGTCGTCCCGACATGACATGTCATGTGCATGGTCCGGACGACAGGATCTGACGACATGTCGGGATGACATTCCCAACATTTCCAAGACATGTCTGCATGTCGGTGGATGACATGTCGTTTGGGGGGTTCCTGCAACAAGACACAATGCTGACATATCCAACTAAGTGGATCATGAGACTATTATTTGGCTGACCTAAGCCAAATGGTAGGGGAAGATTAGTTGTAAGTAAGAAGTAGGAATGGCTTCCTGATAATTGAAGATTAAAATTATAAGCTTTAATTCTACTGATTCAAAATGTAGATTGCCAAATGGTGATCCTCATGATTTTGTCATGTAAACTAAATGATGATCAAATTGCCTTCAGTTGAGTATCAGTTCTCACTGAGTTTGGCTGCAAATTATATCAGTTGCAAGATTGAATATTTCTGTCAACTGCTGTAACTGATGACAAAATATTATTGTTTCAGAAAGTTTCTTACTGTTGTAGAGAAGTTTCTGGATGGACATACTGAATAAGTATGCATCTGGAATATTATACTTCTCAGAAGATTATCACCAGTTGTTCTTTATACTTCCCCTGTATTATACAAAGAGGAGGACAGTGCTTGTGTCCTGTTTATGGGCCCTAGTACTGACGGAAGATCCCAAAGAGCATCCTTGGCTCATGTCACACTGTTGAGACAAGAAACTATAATAAAAAATAATGAAATACAGACCATAGATAGTATTTTCTTACTGTCCTATTGATTATGCCCCCTCTTGTTCCCATCAATTTAGTTTGGTGGTAGGTCAATTTGTATCCTCTAGTTTGCTCAATACCCACATTAAAATCGCACCAACCATGGCAAACCCCCCCTCCATGTGCAGCACTGATTGCTGCATTTACTACTGATGGGAGAGGGTTGTTGTGTTCCAAGTGGACACACATTTCTGTCACAAGTGGGAGTCCATATTTGCATGATTGTTGGGTGCATTGCCTTGAGCATCCTCCTGGTGATTAATCCAAGAGGAATTATTGGATGCCCAGCATATGGGTATATTGGTCTGACCGAAGCCCTTTGGTCAAAAAAAATGAGTAGAGTGTTTTATTAAAGATTGATTGATACGGATCAATGTTTTATTTTTATGAGATATTTTTCATGTAAAAATGAGGATGGAAGGGCAATGCTAATCCCTTTTGCATCCTTTTATCCAAAACAAACTTTGTGTAGATTCTACATGGTTTTGGTATGTTTTTACCCTTCTCAAAAGTGTTCTCTTGTTTGGGGCTATGGACTTCTGTGATGGGGAGTCCATGCCTCTGAGATCAGGAGCAATGGAAACCTTTTCCTGAGGAGTTCTTGCCACTTGGGATTTTAATGTTTAGTACCTAAGGGTACTAAATAATGCAGATTCTTGGCCTATGTCATGGTCACATAGCATTCTATGTCATTCTAATGAACTAACATGAAGAGAATGAGTTTAAAGGTCTAAAAAATGTTTGTTCTCCAACAAAATGTTTGTTAAACTGGTAAGATTTTGCTAAATGAGATGATCATAATGTAATACTTAGATTCTAAGTTTTATGGTAGGCCTCTTTGTTGTAAAGAATCAAGAAGCCCTCCAGAATTCATAGTTGCACAAAGTTCTAGACACCATGTTATAAAAAAAATGTAGCATTAATATGTAATGAACCTCAGTCTTTGAACAGAGTGGTTCATAAAGTAGTAAGACCATATGTTCCATGTACCAATTCTGCCACAGATCCCATCAACTGTACATAATATCATGATAAAGACATCAAGAAAACATATATTACTATATTTTGAGTACCAGTATGTATTTATGTGCATTCATGATGTGTCACCTGTCACAAGCTACAAAACCCAAGTAGTGCACAAGTAATTTTGAAATGAAAACCTGTAAATTGAACTCCAAGGCAATGAGAATACATTGAAAAGTGACCTTAAAACATGTAAACATTCTGAAGGGCGAATGGGGTTACCATGTTTTCAAGAAGAATTACGGTACCTATTTGTTGATGCCAGTTCATGTGTGCAAATTAAGGTCATTCTTGTTTTACTTGTGAATCGCTATCTGACAGCACGATGCGGTGTGTGTATTTGCCCATTGGATTACAATACGGATCATGCAGCTGCTGTGTGATTTGTGAAATCGGATTAAAAATGTCCTCCTACAAAACAGCTGTTAGGCTGAAACTTACACAAAAATAATCAAAGATTCTACGTATATTATGTTACCCTTCTATTCCAAATGGATCAGAAATCTTTGTCAAATGCATAAAAGGCTTATATTTTTTAATTTAATCCTATCTCCCTCAACTTCTATTCTATGAGAGTGTTAGATTGTGATTCTGATGTTGGAGGATTAGTACTATTTCTTTTTGAAAATGACAAATCTATCTAAAATCTCACACCTCCGTAAGCCCTGTGTCCAGGCAGTTAATTTTGCATACCCAATGTGGAAATTTGGGTTATGAGTATCTGTTGCTTGGGGTATGGAAAGAAAAAAGTTGCAGGCTCCTACTCCAGCCTGCTCAACTCAAATTTTTTCATACCCCTGTTTGCATACTCTTCTATTGGCTTCCACAAGCTTCAGGTGTGGCAAAATGTATCCTACAACCCAGACAATTAAATATTTTGCCAGGACTGCCTGATACAAGGTGCAGCAGATCTGAATCTATGCCCCTCATGTTCATGCAAGTATATGCAAAGGCAATTGTGGCAGTGTCCACAACTCCTGTGCAACCAAACAGATGTTGGTGATTGACCGACAGTTAAAATATTTCTGTAATGACTGACAGGAATGATGCAAGATGTTCAAGCGCAGATGATGACGGATTGATGAATACTGATATGTTATTCTGTTTTTGTGACATTATGTGCAAAACATGCTGGAATTAGTTACATGATCACGGTGTGAATATAGTATCATCAATACTATTACATAGACTATAATATTGTGCCTTTTTAGATACATTTTCTGTCATTTGCAACTGACATTGCACTGGTTGTTGTTCAAAATATTCATTTTTGCAAAATTGCAACTGTCACTTCTCATAAAAATTCACATGAAACCCAGCCAAAATTCACGAAGTGGCCACTGCAATAACAGCCATGGCCACGGCCGTGTCCCTGAATGCAGCAGTCACTGAACTCATCAGCTGGCAAAACCAACAGCTACCAAACCCAATATCACCTGAACATTACTCCATTAATTAATTAATTTAATTATTCAATTAACTAACTTGGAAAAAACAAATAAATCAACTTGTAGAAACTTAATAAAATTGCTTTATTAGTCAAGTTTATGATTAAAACTCAACCACAAAGACATATAATGGTTGATTGTTGTTTTTCTTATGATGGTTAAGGGGGGATAGTTGTAAGGGGGGATCATTGCAGCTTCAGCCACAGCAAATGTGGCAGCAATGGCAAAATGATGTCCACAGCAAAGGTGGCATCCATGACAATGGTGGCAGTGACGGACAATGACAAAGGCGACAGCATCAGCGGCAGCAAAAGCAATGGCAGCAATAACGGGCAACGGCAGCAGCAACGGTGATGGCAACAGGCAGTGTCAACAATCACAGCAATGGAGGCTGACTTGATGGTGGTGACAGCAATGGCGGTGGCAACGGACGATGGCGGCGGCGATAGTAGCACCAAAGGTGGCAGCAATGGGTGGCAGCGATGAGTGGTGGCAACAGCAACAGCAACAGTGGCTGCCTTGATGCAAGCAGCAGCAACAGTGGCAACAGCAGCAACAATGGCATAGAGATGGCATTAGAGATGGCGGCAGAGATGGCAGCAGCGACGACAGCAGAGATGTTAGTGTTGAATGGAGATGCCAATTTTGTATGCGTTCTTATGTGGTGTTGCATCTCAAGATGACAAGAACATCATCACATGAAATTTTGACACATGGGGTTCTCATAGTATTTCCACATCACCGTGTTGCAATGATTGTTGAAAGAATATTAAATACATACATGCTAAGAGGACATGACGCCACACAATGTACACAAACTCGGTATTTCAATGCTACCAAATCTTATTTGCCTGGACACAAAGGTACATGCCCAGATGACGGCCAGGACAATCAAGGGGTAAGCAAGAACTCAAAACAGAGTTGGGTGGACAGGCCTCAGGCCAGCACAAATTCTGTAACCATCCAATTATGTACTCTTTGGAATGCTGGTAACTACTACCCCTGTTACTAAAAAAATACTATTGGCCGATTGAAATTCGTCACAAATATTCCTGGAATGGAGGTAGTTATGGCCAAAGCATATAAAGTAAGAACACTCAAAAATCTTGATTTTCCGTTCGTCCTATTGAGAGCCCCCTAATAATATATTATTTTGACGTACCGCCGAGATTGCACTATGATCGATTCACACAACTTTGTTCTCCGAAAAGCCGTGCTTCCAACACATCTAACAGATATTATGGCCAGCCATGCAATGAACGGACTTCTGCAAGGTCCGTATCCCTATCTCTTCGAAACATTTCGACGCACTACTCCCCGGGAATCAGTGGAATGAATGAATCAACGATAACACTGATAATCTTGCTTGTTGCGGCTACATGGCCAAGTTTCATTTCTATTCAAGTGAGCCTTTGATACAACAAAGGATAAAGAAATAAGAGGAAGTGAATTGGTCACCTTACCTTAAAACGATTTCATATTTGTCCACGCCTTTTATCATAACGCCACGTTCTTACTCATTATGGGGAGCAGAATTCATCCTCGATGTAAAATCATCTTGGCAATGATAGGCGTAACGTTGTTCGTTCATACGCTTGAAATGGTGAGGATCTCAAGATCGATGGTTGAAGTTAGATTTTCTATCATGTTCCTTTGCTCAAATCGACTCATAATTTTTCTCTGTCGCGTAATTGGTAGGCCAAGTTAACTGTTGATTATATGGGAATTCGATTTAATATGCCAGACTTGAACATTTTTGTAACAGCAGATAGCGCCATCGAAGGAACCTTACCGATGAAATCATTAGAGCCATCTTTACGCTCATTCCACATTAAGGGTAAAGAAAAGTCTACCGGACCCTTCGATCTTACTGGCAGGGAACTGGCCAAGATAGCAGACACGAAGAGACAAACGGTCAAAAAGAGAGGCGCAAACAAAAAAAGAACAAACAAGAAAAGGACGAATAAAAAACGCAAACGAAGGAATGATCGGAAGAAAGACCCACAGCTCGATTCGGGTAGAGAGGAGACGAATACTCAGCGCACAAGAGGTAAAAACAAGAGAAAGAACGGGGCCAAACGGAAGAATGGAGGCAACAACTCTGCTGTAAAGATATCAGGTAGAGGAAAAAATCAAAGTGATTCAATGAACAAAAAGAAGGCCTCAAAGAAAAAGAGCAAATCTAAGAAAACGAAGACGTCGAAAATCGGAAAACAAATTTATTTCCCCAAATTCGAACTGACTATGTGTACCGCAGGAGCGCCACCAACTTATCTTGATCCCATGTATTCATCCTATACTAGGCAAGAATGCTGTAGAAAACATTTTCCTGGATTGGTAACAGAGTGCATGATACGTTCTCCTAGTAGCGACAGCGGTGCAATAGTTGTTGGATTTGGAGGCAACGCTGGCGCTGGTTGGTGGGGTAATGCATGGATGGGCGGTGTTGGACCTTCATGGGTCGGGGCCGGTGGCAAGCCTGGAAGTGATAACCTCTTTTGGGGTGGCAACTCGTGGATGAGTGGAAAGTCAAGTAAAGGAGGGAAGGGCGGCAAGGCCACGACAATTTTGTATGTCGCTGTCCCGGGTGCACCAAAACTACCTCCTACCAATTTTCCTACTTCCGTGCCCACAACCTATATTCCCACGTATTATCCAACTTCTCTCCCGACTCAGCAAGAGCTGATACAGAATACAGTCACCCCAACTTATTCTGAAACGTCGCTATATCCAACTATAAGCCCATCAGTGTTGCCAACACTAAGTCCAACACCTGGTAGTGAGTACTTGAGAGTGTAACATCATGAGTTCATTCTCGCATCATATTAATGTCAATTTTACATGTTTGTTACCACATTCTTTCACAACCTTCAGTCTCCAGCATGTCTCCAACCATGTCGCCTTCTCTCGAGCCGACACCAGAACGTAAGATATTGCCCCCATACCTCTGCGCAGATTTATAGCCCGGTTCACATATGTCACTTTCGCTTCCACGCAAACGCAGCTGCAATGCCTACAATACAACCTTCCATCCAACCTACAATGACGCCCACCGAAGAAGAAAAAATACCCACAATGACGCCAACAGTCGCCTCGACAAGTAAGCACTATATCATTGAATTGTTTCTACCGAAAATGAAGTCTTGTGATCAAATCTTTAATCGACATTTTCGATTCAAATAACGCAGTAAAAACGGAGATGCCAACCGTGGAATGTACGTAAAATTTGTCTCTGAATGAGGGCCCATGTCACAGTTCGGTACCTCACTTGTCATTTTTTTAATTAAAATAGGCTCAAACACACGGTGGCTGTTTTGGGGTGCAGAGTAAGTATAAATCACTCTACAGCGATATCATGTTACATTATCAAGTTATCATCTTTTTCACTTGATCTTCGCCCTGTCTGTCTGAAACAGAGATGGGATCGGTACGATTGAAGCCCCCAATCTTGCTAGGTACTTCTGAGTAGCTTAACACCACCCTTGTTTGCTAACATAAACGTCACAATTCATCCATATGCAGGCGGGAACATAGCAGATAATCAACCTGTCCCGGATCTGAAAGATGAACCCATCCTTGACGTCACCGCTGGATCGAGGTACACTTTACTCGTTGACAGCGAAGGAAATGCATTCGCCTCCGGATTCATAGAATCAAAGTTCGAGTACCTCGGACATTTTGGAGTAGAATCGAGCAAGCTGGAAGAAGGCCCTAACGAATGGCGCCAAATAGACACAGTTGCAGACCTCAGTGGCAAAGAGACAACAGCTCCCCCGTTCGCCAACGTATATGCCGGGGCGTCAGCAACGGCAAACTCTGGAGAGCAGCATTCTCTGTTCATAGATCAAGATGGTAACGTTTACACTTCTGGCAATAATGACCGAGGCCAACTTTGCTTGGGAGATACAGAGCCACGTTACATTCCAAATCAAGTCAGCCTGAAAGGCCCAGCAATCGCAGCGGCGATTGGTGAGGACTTCTCCTTGATCTTGTTAGATGACGGAAGCGTCTATGGTTGCGGATCGAATGAGAAAGGAGAGTTAGGACTAGGCAACAGTGTGAATTCAGTTGATACACCTAGCAATGACAATGGTTTGTCGAATATTGTCGACCTATCTGCTGGATTGAACTACGCTTTGTTCCAATCTGAAAATGGTGATGTATTTGCAACTGGAAGCAACCTCTACAGACAGCTTTGTAAAGACACCGACGGAGAACCAACCACAACACCGGAGGTCAGTTTTATTGCTGTGAAATCAATTTACAACGCGCTGAACATTAGTTTTCGATAGACATTCATCCTTAACTGTTGACACTCATCTTTAATTGGACGCCTAGGAGATAACAAATCTAACGAAAAGCATTGCATCAGTCATGGCTGGAAGCGAATCGTCTTATTTTCTGTTTGTCGACGGCTCAGTAGGAGCATGCGGACGAAATGACGAAGGTCAATTAGGCGATGGCACATTCATTGACCAAGATAAAACTTCAGTATTAATTCCTAATGTTGAAACTATTCTGGGAATTGGTTCTGGACCAAGTTCTCAGAGTGCTTTCTTCATTGGAGAGGGCGTTGTCTATGGGACAGGTGCAAATGATAGATATCAGCTGGGCTTAGGCGAACCTGGTAAAACAGCGTACCCCACTATAGTGGACTTTCAAGTACCCATTTTCAATATTGCTAAGATATCATCGTCGGGATCCCATACTGTCGCTATCGATGAACTCATCTGTACAGACTTCCCAACAGCTACCCCAACCGCAACACCAACAATTTATCCGACAGCGACGCCGACTGCAACCCCTACACTTTCCCCCACATTTCTCGAAAGTGAGTTCATACTTTGCCATCTGTGGATTCTTTCATTTGTAAATACTCGATGAGGGAATCATGACTCTCTTCGTATTTCAGCTTGCAACTGGCTTTATTGGGGAGCCAACGAAGGACGGGGTGAGTCACAATACCGTTAGAATAGTATACTACCAACTAACTTATCTAATCAAACTTTTTCTTCCACGCACAGGAAAAACACTTGGTACAAACCAAGAAGTACCCGAGCTCATTGATGAGGACGCAATCGATGTCACCGCTGGATCGAGGTACACTTTACTCGTTGACAGCGAAGGAAATGCATTCGCCTCCGGATTCATAGAATCAAAGTTCGAGTACCTCGGACATTTTGGAGTAGAATCGAGCAAGCTGGAAGAAGGCCCTAACGAATGGCGCCAAATAGACACAGTTGCAGACCTCAGTGGCAAAGAGACAACAGCTCCCCCGTTCGCCAACGTATATGCCGGGGCGTCAGCAACGGCAAACTCTGGAGAGCAGCATTCTCTGTTCATAGATCAAGATGGTAACGTTTACACTTCTGGCAATAATGACCGAGGCCAACTTTGCTTGGGAGATACAGAGCCACGTTACATTCCAAATCAAGTCAGCCTGAAAGGCCCAGCAATCGCAGCGGCGATTGGTGAGGACTTCTCCTTGATCTTGTTAGATGACGGAAGCGTCTATGGTTGCGGATCGAATGAGAAAGGAGAGTTAGGACTAGGCAACAGTGTGAATTCAGTTGATACACCTAGCAATGACAATGGTTTGTCGAATATTGTCGACCTATCTGCTGGATTAAACTACGCTTTGTTCAAATCTGGGAGTGGTAGTGTATTGGGAACCGGAAGCAATATTTATATGCAGTTGTGTGAGTTCACTGATGGCGAGCCAGTGACAACTCCAAAAGTGAGAGATGAACTTTCAGGTATTGTTCCACTCGTATATCATTTAAATTGAAATCGACAAAACAATATTGCTTTTTCTTCAGGTTATCAAGAATATACAAGACGTCAAAAGTGATGTTGAAAAGATAATGGCTGGCAGGGAGTCGTCATACTTCCTACTAAGCAATGGCGAAGTGAAGGCATGTGGAAGAAACGATGAAGGTCAACTTGGTGATGGGACCCTTGTGGACAATGAATTTGTGACTGTTGTCATACCTACCGATGAGCCAATCTCGAATCTTGGATCTGGACCAAGTTCCCAGAGCGTCTTTTTCTTTGGAGAAAACTCAGTGTTCGGGGCCGGAGCCAATGATCGATTTCAACTTGGACTAGGTGAAATGGGGTCAAAGACATTTCCTGTGGAAGTAGAGTTTAGTGATCTTGATACAGTTGCAGGCATACTCAAGATTTCATCGTCAGGAACGCAAACTGTAGCATACAATTGTCCAGGTGAGATTGTTCGTCGTTTCTGTTTCTGATTATCGTAGAGGAAATTAACATATATTCCTTTTGTAATACATGAAATTCATCCAGTTGCAGCGCCTGCGGAAAAGCCTGATTTGTCTGTCATACCAACCTTCAGTCCCACCGAGACGCCGACCGGTGGTAGGATGCATTCCATTGTATTTAATATCACTGACTTTATTCGTCGACCATCTTACTAAATGTCTGTTCGCGCGGTTTTCTAGGCATCTTGAGCACGACCCCTACCTTCTCGCCATCCACAACTCCAACAGCAGGGGGTAAGAAAGGTAGCGTCGTTGTATTCTTCGCTGTAACTTCTTCTTAACGCGTGCTTGTCTGCACATACTTTAGGTGCTATCACACCGAGCTCAATCCCAACTTTCTCTTCAACCGCAACACCAACAATAGGAGGTGTGATCAGTCAATTTTTTTATCTTCGTCACGATAAATGTCAAGACACTCAAGATTTTTCTGCCTTATCGATATGTCATCACGTAGTCTTGAGCGAAATTCCAACTTTCTCTCCAACCGCAACACCAACAACTGCAGTGTCAGGTACGAACGTCATATCCGTTCTACCATTTTGAACCTAATTTTCAGCTTTTTCATGAAACAATGCCGACTCATATTATGCAGCCACTAGCGTAGTGCCCACTTTTTCTCCAACTACAACACCAACAATAGGAGGCATATCTTCAAATATGACGTTAACTCCAACTGCAGGAGGTAATAATATCTTTTTCCCTGCTCTCTTTTTTGGATCACATTTCAACTCTAATCACGTTAATTTTTGTGCCTTCTACATTTGAACGCGTGTAGGCTCAAGCGTGGTGCCTACTTTCAGTGAGTAATGCTAACTTTTGGGGCCTCAATCTCGACTTCCTTTCCTCTCGACCATGCAAATATCTTACATGTTCTCCATTCCTTGCAGTGCCAACATTTAATTCTACTGCATTATTTGCGACGCCCACAAGTTGTGAGATGACATGTACAAGAGGTTCATATTTTATCTTTTATGTCCTTATAAATTTCCTCTAATCGCCCCCATGATGCATTATCCTACCTGTATCTCGACCTGCCTGCAGCACCAACATTTAATTCTACTGCAGTACTTGCGTCACCCACAAATTGTGAGAAGAAAAAAATGTACCAGAGGTTCATTTTTCACAGTTCGTGTAACCTCTTTAGATATCCTCTAACTTACCTGCATCTGATCTACCTGCAGCACCAACATTGAATTCTACTGCAGTACTTGGATCACCCACAACTTGTGAGAAAAACATCAGCGGTTCATGTCTACATTCGTTTTTTACTCGATATGTTCTCACCGTTTCTCGAACACTTTCTTGTTAACCTTAACGTAGCGCCGACTTATGTCACAACGGAAGCATTACCAACCAACTGTGAGTATCCATAACACTTCAGACGACCCTGAAAAGAATGCGAACATCTCACAACCGCGAGAAATTGTGAACCCCGAAAAACGTTTGTCGATTGCAGCACCAACCTATCTCGTAAACGGAACAGTTGATTGTAAGTCATCTATGATGTTGTTCACACCCTTTTCTTGATGCATTCCAACCGTTCACCTCGTCAACAACATCTACATGAACAGCACCAACATTCATTCCAACTCAAAGTGAGTTCTGTGGTTCATGACCTGTCTATTCTGATTTTGCTTGACTTAACTTCGATTATCAAATTCTCAGCACCGACATCCCTTGGCGGAGGGCTGCCAACAGCTTCTCCAACCTATATGGCTACGCTTACCGGTGAGAGTTCTTCGTGATTCTTTAGGCACCTATCACCATGTAAAGTTGCTCACCATCTGATGTTTGATCTCCAGCAACGGCACTTTTCTTCTCTGGCGACCCGAGAGCTGTTGGCGAGAACACAACTGAGAATCTCCTTTCCCCCACAGATGCAAATGAAATCGTTCTGGATGGGTCATCGGGCTCGCGATACACATTGCTCGTATTAAGTGATGGCTCAGCGGCGGCGGCTGGAATCATTGATGCGGCGTCTAGCTACCAAGGCCACTTGGGTGTGTCTGATTGGGTTGAAGGCTTGAACGAACTCCAAGTGATAACTAATTTCACTGACTTGAACGGTGTTGCGTTGACAACTCCTCCGGTTATGGACCAAGTCTTTGCAAGCGTGGAAGCAGTTGAAGACTCGGGGCTTCTCCATTCAATCTTCATCGACATAAATGGAAACGTCTATGCGTCAGGAAACAACGACAAAGGGCAGTTGTGTCTTGGTGATACTGAATCTAGGAACTCTCCATACCAGATAGATCTACCTAGCCCAGCAGTAAGTGCTGCTCTAGGGGGGGATTTCACTTTGATTTTGACATCGGATGGTAAAATTTACGGCTGCGGGAGCAATGAACAAGGGCAGCTTGGACTAGGGCCATCAGTTGATTCAGCAATACTGCCCGATGATGGCAATGATTTGAGTGATGTTCAGTCTGTATCTGCTGGGTTAAACTTTGCAGTCTTTAAGACCACTAATGGTCTTTTCGTTACAGGAGACAATACGTATGAACAGCTTTGTGTCCAATCTGATACCGCAGTGATTGACACCCCCAGTTTGTTAGCTGATGTGGATGTTAACTCTATCAAGAGATTTGAAGCGGGTTATCAATCTTCGTACCTTTTATTCGGGGTTGATGGTTCGGTTGCTTCGTGTGGGTTGAATGACGTAGGGCAGTTAGGCGATGGCACCACTGACTCGAAATATCGGACTGCTGTCTTAATACCAGGTGACGACCGTATCATCAATTTAGGTGTAGGCCCGAGTGCTAGTTCTGCATTCTTCTTATCAGAAGATGCGGTGTATGCCACAGGTGCAAATCAGGTTGGACAGCTTGGAATAAATGACGAAGTCGCTGTTGTAAGCTCTCCGACAGAAGTGAATTTCACTGAATCTGTTACACTTTCCAACATATCACCAGGAAGCACCCAGACGCTGTACTGGTAGAGTTCGTATTTTGCATTGACGATGACATAATTAATAGAAGAAAACTTTGGATTGGATCGTGGATGAGATTTTTCATAGTGGGTGGTTCTTTGATCTACTTTGTCATTTTTTGTTTTTTTTATGAAACTAGAAGAAAGTTATTTTTTACAATTGGTTTATCGCTGAGAACTCGAACACGACTTCATGAAAATAAGTTTCCCCTCCTGGCCTTAAGATGAAACATTTCCCTTCTTTGAACTCCTCATTGTCGTGATACGAACTCCTTTCAAGGGTAATAGAATCAGGGTACGTTTGCGTTTCAAGGCAAATGCCTTGCCACCGATTATAACTACAACGGTCCTTGCACAAGAATGAATCCATTCCGTTCAAGTAATTTGATGTATACAGTTGCACACCAGGTGCAGTGGTAGACACACGAAGCGCACGGCCAGTAGGATAATGGTGCAGAATTGCAGCAACATCTAAAACAGACCCGTTAGATAATTTCTTTTGATTTATGACGTAATTGTGGTCAAATCCGTAAATTGCGAGTGCGGCTTCCTGTGGGGCGTAATCGTGAATTTGATTGACGTTGCGTTTTGCTGTCGTAGGGTCCAACCCATTCTCTTCTCCATATTTCACAAGTGCATCAGCCATAGTTTTCCCCATACGAAAATCCATCGCTGATACACAAGCATCAGTTGCATCGTCCACTGGAAGGACTTCTCTCGTAGGTATAGAAGATTGATCGACAGGCGTATATTTATGGCAATTCGGCATCTTTAAAACATGATTCAATATCCCTTCGGGTGACGAGTGTGATGCCAAATTGAAGTAAGAATGCTGCGCCAGCGATATCGGCGTTGCCCTTGTTTCGCCCGGCAATAGTTTCGCACTCATAGACAGGCGCAGCTGAGCTCCACGAGAGTCGCGTCCTTGTTGAATTTCAAGGAGAGAGTAAGTTGCCTTCACCTCGATGCCGCCTGGATATCCCTGATCACCATGCGGACTAATGAGTGTGAATTGTAGAGTATCTTCGACTACAGCCGCAGTCCAATTTCTATTGCTAAACCCATCAAATCCTCCATGCAAATGATTCGGCCCATTGTTTTTCTCGAGCTGATATGTCTCCAATCGTTCCACTGGTCCATCGGGTGTGTGCTCCATCTGATGTAATTGAAATGTACCATCCTTGACTCTATTAGCAACTCTCCCGACGATGGCTCCGAAAAATACAGAATTCTTATCTTGAAACTGTTCCTTGGACGATGCGTACGATAGAACAACATCATCGCGCTCGCAGTTTCCGTGGAGTTCATGATTGTTATAGTTCGGTATCAATATTTTTGTTATGGAGGCACCGAGAGAGGTTAATTCTACGGTGACGTCGTTGAGGTCAAGTCGAAAGATTCGGACTGGAAAATCCACGGTGGGGGTTGACACTGAAACAGGTGGAAGCTCCGATATTGTTGCTGGCATTTCCTAAGTGGAGAGTATTGTAGTGGGAGAAACAATACGCTGGACGGCAAACGCCGACGGTGAACTTGATGAATCTTGAGGACCCCTCAAGAGAGCATACAGAATTTTCAGTTGAAGTCGACCTTGGTTGTTACCTCTAGAGCGAAAGTGTAATCGGTGTAGGATATTTTTTACCTGGATTTACCCATAAAATGGGTATTGCACGATTTCTATCTATATCTCTATTCACGGGTCTACCAGTGTCATAGAAATCCTATGATGACACCGCACCAATGTCAACCTTTATCTCAACTTTTATTTCCTCCACCATTATTTTGCAGTCATTCAGTCTGTCTCCTCAGTCTTTTGTCCCCGTCCAGAGGTATGGTAAGTCGAGGGTACAATACTGTATTCTGTTGTACCATATCCACAGGTATCCACCCACACCATTCATCATCCATGTCCATGAATCACCCATCCATTACAATACAATACCCATCACCACGTCACTTTTCGTTCTCCTGTAGGCAGTTCCTGCTTTCTCCGTCACCCATCTGTATGGTATTGTATTATTGTACAATACAGTACCATAGTCAACGACAAAAAAGCTTTATCCAAGCGCAGTCCACGCCTCTAGAGAGCTCTCAACATCAATTACAGGAAACAAGCGACACCGGCAACCTATAGTATCGTACCATGAGACGCCTCGAGACTCAAATGGCCGCGGCATTCTACCTATGCCTCCATCATCTTCTGACGACATCAGTGAATTCCTTTTCTCCACCATCGCCAACCCGGCTCCGGCCCTCCGATCGATGGTCCTCCATCGCTCGTCGTCCTTCTTCCGCCTCCGCCGCCAAAGATTCCCACGACGACGATGCCAACGACGGGATGCTCAACGAACCCGAAACCAAAGTCGGAGGCAACTGGATGAAGAAATCTCCCGACGTCATCGCCGGCATCCCCACCGAAATGACCGAGGAAAAAACAAACGACGCCACGGTCTACATGGATGTGGGAATAGGAGGGAAAGAGTTCGGGACAGGACCCCTCAGCAAACGGATGTACGACGTCATGATGACTGTGGCATCGAGGCAATTCCCAGGGGGGAAAATACCCGCCGATATTCGGAAGTTGTACCTGCTTTATTCGATGGACGCCTCGGCCAAAGAGGCGGTCAAGGCGGCCATGATCAACAACGGGTACGAGATGAATTTGGGTGACGATGTGGCCATGCAGGATGTGGGAGCTTGGGGAAGGGTCGAGAGAGTCTTGTTGCTCGATCCGATTACGGGAAGACCAATCGTGGGAGAGGACGGAGGGTCTTCCTATGATTCGTGGGAAGATGCCATTCAAGCGGGTGGGTGGGAACCGGGAGATGGATTTAGTTTTGTCATTCGGAGGGTGCCGTCGCTTCAAAAGTCAATGGATTTGTCGTCCGTCTTGAATGCTTTAGATCCCGATGGAAAACTTAGAGAAGAGGCCAAGGCAAAGGGGATGTTATTGCCTGATGAGGACGTGGCTTCCTTGAGAGACTTGAGCGTGGATTGTTTCCAGCGAGTGAATTCCGCTCCGGTGGAAGCTCTGGGCGAGGAGAAAGTCTTTCGGGGCGGGTCGAGTAAGGGATACAATGTTATTTCCAGGGACGATCTGCGAAGAGAGAATAGAAATTTGGATAAGACGGAAAATAGCAAAAGTGAGTGCGTTTGAGCCTGAACGGAGATATTCTTTTCGTTCCTCGGCTGACTCATCATGAAGTCGTATATTCTTCGTTGAACGCATTAAAAAAGCGTTGATGCACGTAATGGATGCACTAGCAAATCACGGATGCTTGATAGTAGATTTAACCAATCAAGACAAATCTCTCGATGATGCCACCACAATATCGAAGATGTGGACAGCAGTAGAAATTTTCTTCAAAAAGCTACTTGAGAAGGATAATTCAATAAAAGATCTTCCTGCCATGGGCGTTGCAGCGGGCGTTGGTTCTTCTCATGCAATGGTAGGTTACGCCAGCTGCAAAGAAGGAGACAATCAATTCTTAGAAACTCGATTGAGACGATCAGATGGTGCTCTTTTGCCTGAGGAGGCGCGTGCCATTATTGGCGATACTGCAGTTGACAGCATGGTAGATTCGTTTCGGATCATGGCAGAAGTTGGCAAAGATATTGTTCGTATAGTAACGGCTGCAGCTAGTATGGAGGCAGAGGCTTTTGTTACTGTGGGATCCGTTGTGTCTGAAGATAAGGAAGGATCTCCGTCCATAGCCGGGCTATCGTTCGCAGAGGCATCTGCATCGGGCATATGGGGAAATGATGGAAAAGAAAGACCGAAACAACCGTCTGAGAATGACAGAGTTCGTGGCGACGTTCTTGCCTCAGAATCGGCCACCTTAATGACCGAGGAAATTTTGGATGATGGCAAGCCCGTGGGAGAATCATTTGACAGGAACGAAGGACCAGTGAGCATGAGCCCACATAGAATATGCCGTTACTCAAATGATGGACAGTCCAAGAAAAAAACTAGTGAAGTGTTTGGAGCTCATACTGATACAAGTTTTGTCACTATCGTCCCAGCTGCAGCCGTAAGTGGTCTAGAAGTTTTTGACGAAGATGCATTGCAGTGGTACCGTCCAGAGCTGTATGCACGTAAACATGCGAAAGGACTGGACCCTACAGGTAATATGGACAAGCACTTTCCGTGGCACTGCCGATATCTTATTGTAATGCCAGGCGAACTCCTTCAAATTACATCACGGAATAACGTTCCTGCTGCAGTTCATAGAGTTGTTGCCGCCAATGAGGCTGCCAGATTTAGTGCGCCTGTTCTGTTGAGAGCTCGACCGGGGGCCAAGATGGATATTGAGAGATACATGGGCAGTACAGAAAAGGCGGACAGTTTACTCATGGAGTGTAACGGAATGAAGATGGAGAAAATTCATGATGCTTTGCAAGTGAAACCCCGAGAAGCACAAGAAAGTAGTAATTAAGAACTGGTTTGAATGTTATAAATCATTCTTAGTATATCTTACTATATACTTCGGGTCTGAAATCAAAACTTTGTTTTTTTATAGAGAGCTCAACTCTATGCTCTCGGTTAT
>JALLPD010000115.1:0-21523 GCA_036940065.1 Cyclotella cf. meneghiniana
TAGTTCCTGTTGGTAAGAAACTTGCCATCCTTCGATGGGAGATTCAAGAACAATCTGATGGACATGCTCAGCACTGAACTGGCTAGTCTTGAAAAACATGGACAAACAAATGGTTTGGCCCTCCTCAAAATGAACAACCTTAGGAGATGCTTCCTCCTCAATCTCGTGAAATGAATTGTGAACAGCATCATGGTCTTCTTCAATGTTGTCGTTATCACCCCCTTCCCCCTCCGCATCACAATGTCCAGTACACTGACCATCATCACTAGTGCAAATCAAGCGAATGAACCTAACAACACACACTGGAATATGCACTCTGTTGTTACTCCCCAGCACAATGTCAAAACATTATGCTTGTGACTGTTACTCATGGAATTCATGCGAACAGAGAGTTGACCCACAAGGGTGTCTTGGTGGAGCAAAACCAAGCATGGATCATGGCAGCAATTGCAACAGAAGACCATGATTGCTGTGTTCATGAGATGCTAGAGAACAACCCCTCCAATTATGAGAGTTCTTGGGAGGATTGCAAATTTGACAATAGATACAAAATGCAAAATAGAGGTCTTTATCTAGAAGACAATTGTCGATAAAAAACCATAATTGAGAAGACAATTGTCGATATATGGCAATATTTGGACAAAAGTGAAAAACATCACTTCTGGAAAATTGTCAGCTAGTTTAGAACATTACCTTACTGATTGTTGACATGTTAACACACTATTGGCCAAAAGTTTGTAAGAGGGTTAATCTTATGGTTTTAAGCCACTCGAAACATAAAATATCTTGTGCTATCACTTGGTCGAAAGGGGGGTCGGTGATGAATGACAAAAACTACATTACAATCAATTGAGCCATGCTAGCAACATCCGCCATGATGGTGTCATTGCCAACAGCAGAATGGTCGTTAGGGGATAGGTACTTCTACATCACAACAGACTACTACTCCCCATCCTGATGTTGCTCACCCCTTGCCACAACCAAGGGCTCACACTGGGCCTCGGCACTCCACTTGCTCCTTCCCTGCAGATTCTGGATACATATTTACTGATACTAACCAAACATTGCTGTCTATGTCCATTGTCGATTTTTCAGATGCCAAAAATTCAGCATGGTTAGAAATTTATGTCAAAACCTCAATCACATAACCTTCCATCTGTAACTGGTGTTGCCATCCTGGCTTATACTAACAGGGAGCCATTGAAGACATGGATAGGTTTGGTATTCTGCCAACAAAACAGGAGCAGATATGAGGACACTGACTCAGGCAGAATCACTGAATGCCCCTGTACACAAACCTGGCCTCCAATGCTGAAAATAAGAAACCACAGATGCTGTCTGTGGCTCCTCCTGATTGTCACTGATTTATCAAGTAGGGATTTTTACTATCATTCAAGCATATCTGCACCACTGTAGCATACCATAGACCTTTACACCACTAGCTCCATGCAGTCGTCAGACAGCTCATGGAATGGACCACCCAAAACAATGACATAATTCTGTTTCCATTTAATTGTTTTGACATGCTTCCAGTGAAGCTTGCTAGTTCTTCGTGGATATATTCCTTTAATGATGTGTCTATCCAGCGGCCTTTGTACCCATTCAGTGCCAGAGTATTTGCCCCTCCACCTTGTAGAGAATGTATATTAATTCATTCGATTGGTATTCTGCAAGTTTTTGGGTAATCCAATGCTGTGGCTGCCACCTTTGATGCTGTGCTGATGTCATTGTCAGTAATGTCCTGCTTAATGTTGCATATTGTCCAAATAGGATGATAGGAAAGGTTTCCAATTTCTATTCATTCATGAATGTATGTGCACGTAGTTTCTCCTGAAAGCTCTGACTGAACAAAACACCAGGTCATCACTGTGTTCATGCTGAATGCAAGCCTATTTGTGCCCAGTCTTTAGACTGTCTAGTATGAATGTTGCGCCTGCCACCACCATGACATCTTTCTTTGGTGCATTACATCTTATTTGATGCAACTGTTACTGTTCGTTGTGCTAGAAGAACAATGTATCCTCCATCTTGAATTGTACCATTTGCTTGGTGTCATTACAGCTTGCCTTGCATGTATATTCCTCTACACATAGTAAGAAGTAAAATGCCATCAAAGTCAATACTCCCACTGCCATTGCTAAGTAGCCTGCTTGGGCCATGTATGTTCCCATTAAACCAACAACTCAGGTATGTTTTTTCCAATGGGTAACTTCTTCATTATTTATGGGGAGGCCTTTCTGATCCTTTCAACTTTTGTGCTAGACATTGTAGGAAATCTTTTGTGAGTCTACACCCATGTCCAGGGAATTATCTTGTCATTGCCATGATAGTGTTAATGGCTGTTCTGCTTTGAACTTGGTCGCCCCAACTGTAGCACCCATTCTGTACCTCACCAGCAAAGCCTTTAAGGACCTGACAGGGGGTTTCTCTGCAGGTGGGCCACTCCCATGTCAACTGGACCACAACCTGTGCCAATTTTGGGTAGTTCCTCGACTCGTCCAACAAGGAACTCAACATCCATGTAGAGAAATAACCTTTGTAAAGATTTCTGTAGGAACATTGAAGACAGTCCAGGATGACTGTGATGGTAATGGAAACATACATAAAGTGATTAATTCATTGTCATTCATGAATCGCCACTGAGGTTGCTACCAAATGATTGTGATGGTATATCTGTCATAGTGTTGCTTTTTCTAGCACTGTGCAGTGGAGCAAGAGAGGATGCATGTTGCATGTTCAGTCTTAATGTCAGCACATGAATTAGTTGCCCCACAACCACTGAACCAGGCAATGTCATTCATTGAATCCAATGCATTGTGGGAGTGGGGACTTGTTGCTGAACAATGTCAATATCTTCTGGGATAATGCCACACATCTCTTCCATCATCAGCCATAAAATGAGCAGCCCCAAAATTTCCAGGTCAAATTTCATTATTTGACCTGTCAGGATGGAACTGGATAATGCTTGTCTTTGATGCTGGCTGACCATTCCACTCTAAAAACTGTTTGGATGAATTGCTTGTTTTCATTAATGATAATTCTCACTACAATGTCCATGATGGATCACACTCACATCAATGTAGTCTGGCCATGCACTTGCAAGCTCCACTCATGGTGTTAGTGTTGTCACTACCTCTCACAGCATTGTGAGATAATCCACCAGTGCTTGTTTCACGACCTTGTTTCCACTCATTTTGAGAGCTGCTGACACCGTTGACAAGATGACATTGCATCAAGAGAGCACTCTGAGACTCACCGGCACTTCTATGAATGTACGTCAAATTTTGGATAGCACTCATTCAAATTCAGCCAACATCATTGGTGGTCCATTCCTATTTGCGATCCTTATTCATTTGTACAGGATTAGAAGATGAAGTGATCTTTTATCCCCAGCCAGAATGCCTGTCTTATTTCTCAGGTTGCTACCAAAATAGTAGCCTAGTATTTCTTTCTGAGTGGTCCTTATTTCATACTGCTTTTTGATTTTCTTAATTGATGCTAAGTTATTTTCATCATCCACTGCTTCCAGAAAGATGTCATGGATGTCATTGAGTAGTGCTGTTGACACATGCATCAGTTGTCCTGCCAATGCTGAAATTGCCATGCCAATGAAGTCATCATCATACACATCCAGTAAATATTGCAAGACCTCTCCCATCTCCTGTGCGTTATTTGGATAGGCTTCCCAGTTGGGTCATTGCAATTTCAGAGAACTTGTTCCGGTATAATGAGCTGACAGGTTTCTACATGTTGTGCTACTAAATCTCTCACTGTTTTGGGGGCCGTATGAAAATGGGGCAAGGATTCAACCCGTCCCACTTGCAATGATGTTGGGACAATCCATCACATTGGTCCACCTTCCTTCTCTGGTTACACATATTTTAAGTACCACTCTTTGTCCTGCTTGCACTGCAAGTGCCAAAATCCACTATTGATACGAATTTTTACAATAAAAATCTTGGCACTCTCACTGGCCTACACAAAGGTACGTATTTCTCTTGATGAAATGTGCTCAAGTTGATTGATGGCTCCTGTGAGTGACTCCAAAATTGTTCCATAATTCACTGACTTCAC
Organism: Cyclotella cf. meneghiniana; assembly: GCA_036940065.1. Lineage (NCBI taxonomy): Eukaryota > Bacillariophyta > Thalassiosirophyceae > Thalassiosirales > Thalassiosiraceae > Cyclotella > Cyclotella cf. meneghiniana. The sequence continues at coordinate 4,075 of JALLPD010000115.1, forward strand.
ATGTTTTCCATCCTCCACATGCACTCGGAAAGATAGATCCAGTATCAACCAAAACTTTTATGATTTATAAGGGATCATTGCCACCGGCAAAACCTTTAGCTCACCAATGTTCCCATTGATCCACTCAACCATCCTAGCTTGTCCTATCTTCATTTTCTCAGCAACTTCCTTCTGCAGTTCTGTGATTGCTTTCAGTGCTAATGCAGATACATGTGCACCTTTGTTGATGGCATCTTCCATCATGTCTAGAGTCCAGTTGCTATGAGTGATCACTGGCAGCTAACAGTAGCATACTGCAACAGCACTGGGTGATGCAGTATCAGGTATTGAGGACACATTTGTTTGATATGTGCAACTTTTTCTGTCATGTCTTCTGTCATTATAAACTTATCCCCATGTATGGACAAGTATGTATTCTTTTCTTGTGATATTTTTTAATCTCATCACTTTTTGTCCTTCTAATGCTCACCATTGTTGATTCTCAATACTCTAACACCCATAGACAGTGTTGATAGGAGCAAGCCTAGCGTCATGGCTGCCACTGTTTGGTCATCTGCTATGCTGTCGTGTTGCAATGATACTTGTTGCCAAGTAGACCCTGTTTTCAGAGTTAGTGTTTTCAGGCTCCAGGAGTCAATGCCCTGCTGCTTGAGTTGCTGCTGCTTCCCTTGTCCCCTACACTGGGAAGTCCTGCTTTGTTTGAATGTGCTACCAAACTGTGAAGCTGACTCACATAGCCTCCTCTCCATGTTGGCATTGTTGCCTGGCCATGGTTGTAGCACTTGCATTTTGACAATATGTTGATCTCCGCTCCCTTTCTCACCTTGTCCCCAAAGCAGTGGCTTTCTCCCTCTTTTAGCTTTCCACCTGTCACCCAATGCAACACCTCTGGTTTGCCTCATACCTTGTTTACTATCACCTCTGTGGGTAATTCCCAAAAATCCCACCTTTGTTTTAGTTACAATTTCTGTTTTTTCCTCAGGTTGATCCCACCTTGTTTCCACACTTGCAGATTTGGTCTGCTCCAGCACCGATGGTCAGGAGCCACTTTGCTGTTGCTTTTGCTAATTGCACAATGTCCCACTTGGCACACCTTCCCAGATGATACCCTGCTTGCTCCTTCTTTTGTAGCTGTTTGGTGCTGGATTGTCATTCTTGAGAATGTGATTGATTCTTGGACTTAGAATGCTGCATAAGCTCATAACAAGAGCATCCATTATGTCAGAAAATGGTGGGTGTTCATATTTGCATCACTGCCCCAAACAATTCCCCCACACACAATTGATGCTCAAAGGTTGGTAATAGGTTTCCCTATCCACAAATTTTTAAAAACTGGTAGATCAGTTGATTGTTTTCCACCCATATATCCAGAATCCACTCCATTTGCATTCAGCCATTCACCATCATTTTTTGTGTGATAAGCTGCAAATTGTTTCCTTATGATTTGATCAATATGGGGAAGGTTTTGAGGCAATAATTTTCACTGCTGTTTTTGCTGCTGCCTACTAGCCTGCAGAAGTTCCAACCGTGCAGCCTTTTGTGAAAACAGATCAGGCCCCGCTGGTGACCCAGCCAAAAAATTCCAGGGATTGGCAGCGGTACTTTGGTGTCTACATTCTCGGACCTCATCAGTTTTCCATTTGTTTGAAAACATTGGTTGCAGGATATAATTTTCAAATCTGATGTTTGTCATTATGTCATCCAGCAATGTACATGGAAAGTCTGGTGCTGTATCATTCTCAACATGCTCTGAGTGCAAGTGCTTGCTGAAAAAGCTACATTGTCTCAGTGATGTGATGACAGTATAAAGGCATGTACTGGTTTTTTACTGACATGCTGCTTGGGTGTTGTAGCATTTTATAATTGCCATGTAACCTTGCAAAATTACATGCTTGTCCATACAACACAAAACACAGTAGACAGAACACAGAAACATTCATTAGCAAATCATAAAAGCTGTCTGCTGGTGTTCTCATATCCCTGGTCTCCAGTTACAGTGCTGGTCCATATGATCAATTTATCTTTGTCTCCTGTTCTGCTCATTTCTTTTCCATTTCCCTCTCAACATCACCCAATGCTAGATCTCAGTGTGTTGTGGTCAGTCTCTCTATGAACTGATCTTCCTGTGTTCCTCCTGGGTGGCTGCTCCTATGTTTTGCACAAAGTGTTGTTGGTTTTGTGAGGCCCCCCACCATCAACCAATCTTCACATGATATCCCCATTGGTTGCCCCTTCTCAGGATTTTCATTAGCACCCTCCACCCCTGCAGTGCCTTCCATATGTGATACTGCATATAGTGGATTAAATGTGACGTGATGTGTGGTGAGTCGATTGATGACTAGCCATAACTTTTGAATGAAGACGAACTAAGGAGAGCCCCACAATGGGTGTGTTGGTCATGCAATGGAGAATGTATTCCAATTGAATTTATGAAGAAACAGCAGAGTAAAGGATGCCGAAACAAAAAAGTTTGTAAAATCAATGAGATTTTGTTAAGTGTGGCCTTCTCAAGTGTGTGGCCTACCTACCGTAAATTACGATAGGAATTTTGATTGCATTCAGACAGCTGTTGAGATTAAGTTTTCATGATTTTGATCGATCATTTCTGCTGATTTTGCTCATAATTTTTTTGCATAATTATTCTGATTTCGATTTATCATTCTTGCAGTTTTGCCTTAACAATTCTTGCAATTTTGACAGGGATATCCTTTCAATTCCTCTCCCCCACTTACATAGTTATTTAAAATGTCATTAGGGTTTCTGGAAACACAGGTGAAATTCATTGTTCATCTGCAAGAAAAGAACTACCACCTACTTAATATAATACAAGACAGCACAGTAGAAGATGTTGTTTTCTTACAGATAATCAGTTTTCACTGCATTCCCTGAACCCTTTAATTGATTGTCCTACTAATCAATGTCAGCAAATAAATTTTGGATTGGTTTTCTTTTGGAGAATTAGTTTTCTTTTTGTTTTTACCAAGTTCTATACTACTCCTATGTTGAATTATTAAGTTATCTGGTTTTCTTTTGGCAGATCAATACTATTTTGTAGATTTGCATCACTATTAAATGTAATTAACTGGTCCCAGTTTAACAGCACATTTTGATTGCAAAGCCTAGTGTCACTTATTAAACATGGCGCCCGGAATTTTCCAGATGTGCAACCATTGATGGGGTGAGCAATAATTCTCATCACCTGTGCATTGAATCTTGTGTAGGCTACCTGTTGACACAAAAGATCTGGATAGGTATGTAGAATTACTTCAACTTGCCTAGTCCACAGACACTGAAAATGTCATGGGTAACAATTTCCATGAAGGGAAGCTAGATATTACCTAACACCAATGCCTCATGACACTTGCAAGGGAAAGATTTAAGATAAATCACATTATTGGTTGAATTGTAACTAATGACATACTTCAATTTTGAACTATTTGTACCTTTAGATGAAATTATACATTATTCGTATTATGGCACTTTAGATAAATGATATTTTTTGCCAGAAAAATTATGAGCTAAAAATTAAAGATAGGTTCCTGAACCCCTCCTTTATAGGATGCAGAAATGAGGTTTTAAGAAAGTATATGAAGAAGATGGTTCACATGTATTTGTGAAGGCTAGAGATGAAGTGGTGACAATACCAGCTAGATACAGTAACAAGAGAAGGGGACAGAAACAAAATGCTACATTGATGAATGAGAGAGTGTTGTATTATGAGATGATGAAAACTATGGAGAGGTGGAACCAAATATTACTAAACAAGTACTACCAAATAAGAAGCGGAAAAACACAGTCCAGGTGCATGAGGATTCCTGTTAGGCAAAGAAAATTCATGTTCATAATTTTTTTGAATTCATCGGTTCATTTGATGTAGAATGGTATGTATCTATTAGGTCTACATGAAGATAGCAAGCCGATACTGAGTGCATGTGCATTTACTACCTATGTATTGTGAGTCACTAGCACCACATCAACACCATCTATTTTAATAGGTTCCAATGATTTTCTACCAAATTGTAGTTAGACTACATTGGTGGAAAAACAATACCCAAAACATGGTTGGGATGCATTTAAACCTGGACAGTTTGCGGTCATAACCCACTAGGTCAGGAAACCCAAAGATCATGATCAGTGAAAAATTTCTCACTGATCTGATGACTGTGTGTTGTGAAGACTAATGTGATAAAGATATGTCACTTTCATGCTTTTGCTGTCAAGAAAGAATCATGGATAATTTGAGAGACTATAGACAATATTGATGATAGCAGCACAAAGATTACATGCATAGCTCAGTACATTTTATTGCAAGAAAGTAGGAGTAATTACTCTACAAAGCAAAAGTTCACCATCTCTACTTTCTATCTGCAAGGCAGGCAACTTTCAATTTTAGCAATTAAAGTCTGAAATTGGGTTCATCAATGGGCACCAGATGTTGTCATCAAATTTTTAAGGGTCATCACCAGTTTTTCAAAGAATAGCCACAAGATAGTCATCAGTCATCTTTTGGGCCATCAGAGTCATTTTAAGGTCATCACTTGGGTAGTCACAAGACCACCATTGGTCATCTGTGTTGTCATAAGACCTTCACCAATGGTCATCCATGGAGTCATCTTTAGTCACTTTAGTTGTCCGAGTCATCAGCAGGCCATAATCATGGGGTAACAATAGTCACACGGTACCATTTCATGGTGGCTACTGTACCTGTGATGTTTGTTAAAAACACTGAATTAAAGATGTGTAAACATTTTTAAAACTAGGTCTAGTATAGGTGACTTCAACAAGAGCATAGGGACTCCTGTAAAATCTTTGACTTCAAGTAGTCTTATCCCTAAGACCATTTGTTGCAGGAATAGTAGACTCTGCATAATATGTCAATCTTATGAATACTATGACTAAGTATATCTTAGTATGATCACAGGACATTGTTATCACAATGGTCACAAGTGTCATCATCATGGGCTCTCAACAGGTCTTCATCAGTTGTTGTCTGAGTCGTCACAGATCTTCACGTGTTGCTGTCAGGGTTGTGAACAGGTCATCACAAAGGATTGACATGGTCATCCAAAGGTCTTCACCAGTCATCACAAAAGTCTTCACTGACTCACAAAAGGTCATCAGATGAGAAATAATGTCTGAAAAGTAGTCACGTGTTGTCAAGTGTTGTCAGGTAATCTTGCCAAAAACTTCCATGTGGTGAAATTGCTTGTCTTGCTGTTAGCTTATAAGTTGGCCAAGACCACCTTGGTAAAAATGATGACCATCTAACTTCATTGTGACTTTTAGGCAGTCACAGAGTCTAATGTATCTAAGCAATTTCTGCTTTAGAAATATTCATATAATTTCTTCATGTCCTTGCCAACTTAAATGCTAGCAGACTGTAAATCTGGTACCCAAATGTGTCCACATGACTGGGTGAATGATACTAAGGAGGGGTGACATTCTAGTTAATTTTACTAACTAAGACCACCCTAACCAAAATGGTCCTCCAATTGTCCTGCTCAAAGTAGCTAGGTATTTTTCCCAGTTTTTGTGCCCGCCAATGAAGTTCCTGTTGAGTAGCAAGGTACCCTTATACTGGGCAGAATGTCCTTCCATTTTAGGGGAGTAATATTTGTACTGGATTCTTACGTCAATCTGTCTTTCAATATTCCATCTTTGGTATCACATCATTGTCATCTACAGCATTGTTGACAACATCTGACAGGGTGACCAATCACAGCAGTTCATTTTGCCATCACAATCACATTTCACTACAAATGCACCCCCTTGTCATCTCCTCAACTCACTGCCATTCCAGACCATGACTCCCCACATAACACACAACAATACAACACACACAACAATGTAATTGATGGTGAGTGGCAATTGCTTTTAGAAATCATGCAATCTTTGCAATCGCTTGTTCAAGATCTTTCCAACTGCTTTCGTGTATCACAGGATTCTTGCAATTGCTTTCATGAATCACCCGATCATTGTGATCACTTTTGCAATCTTTGCAATTGCTTTTACGAATTGCAGCATCAGCAAGCTGAGCTTGGTGGCTCTCTCATGCAAAACTTATCAGATGAATCTTGCTGTCCCGGGAACTATGTGAAGTGTCGGAGGTGCTAGAGAGTAGCCATGGATGTGCCCCTGATGTTTTTGTGCTTGTGCTTTTGATGGAATCATTGTTTGTTGCCTGGCTCAACCTACTGTCATAATTTGTGTCTGTTATGCTGATTGTACTCACCAACATTAATCCCACTTTATCATAGATGTCGTCACTCAAAGAATATTGGGACAAGCATGAAAACAAAAGTAGGAAGAGAGTTCCATCAAGGAAACACCAAGATCCTGATGACAACAGGCCACCGCAGAATCCCATGGCCAAAACCAAGACTAAAAGAAACAGTGATGGTAGAAATGACTCCTCAAAGACAAATGTGTCCAAGAAGAAGGCCAATACTAACCAAGGGAACACTGCCACTTCTGCACCAGGGGATGGTTCTGCGTCTGATGGGGTTGTGATGGAGGAGGATGCAGGTGCAGACATCTACTTCTGCACCTGGTGGTGATGCTGCATCCAAAGGGGTTGTGATGGAGGCTAATACTTCTGCGCTTGGAGGTGATGCTGCATTCAAAAGGGTTGTGATGGAGGATGAGGTTGCAGGCGAAGGCATGGATGCAAATATGCCAGGTGATGATGCTGCAGATGATGCTGTTGACCCCGATGTTTTTGAAGAGGAGTTGAAGTAAGTCTGCTAAATGCTTTTGTTTCATTTATTAATACATTCTAATCATGAAACACCATTCCCATTGTTTGCTTTTGTGTCAACAGCCAACTTAGGTGGTATTTCCGGAATTAGTGAAAAGAATAACGGGAAGGTAAGGTGCACAACTATCACCATTTGCTAATTAAACGCTGATCACTGAACTTTTATTTTTGTCCAGACACTGACCAAGCTTGAGGTTGCGGTAGTGAAGGCTGGCAACAAAAAGCCAGAAAAGTCAATGGTATTCTTTATGCAAACACTTATATCCACTCCCATTCCTGCAGCCACAGCTCCAGGTCAGGCAGTGTCTGAGGATGCAGCCCGGTCATGCACCTCTGTGACAACAGCAACTGGTCCAGTGAAGTCTGATCCACAGATTAGCATCTGTGAGGGCATCTATCCCAATTATCAGAAGAAAGATTTTAAGGTATAGATAATTGCTTATGTATGCTATGCCACCATTAATGAATCTTCTTTATACAAACATAATTCGATTGGAAGTACTGGTCTTATTAATCTCTATATGAAGGCTTGAAATGCCATTGGTATGCTGTGTAACACTAAGCTTTGGAATATTCACTTTTGTAACAAATGTTACATTGGGTTTTATGTAAGAACATGTGTGGTCGTTCTTCTCATTTATGATTCAATCTAACCATTTTCATGTTCTCTTTCAGTGACATGGGAGACGTGACAAGAGTCTCAAGGCCAGTATCAAAGACCGTGCCAAAACATTCACAGCCATCCATACTATACTAAAATGTAGCCATGTAGCTCCTGGGGATCTTCACCAACTAACCAGATTCAACAGCACTTCTGACAAATACCTGACCCCAAGTGGCGAGGACTTAAGGTTAAGAAGCAAGAGAGCCTCCACCTTCTTCAAGACACTGGAAAAAATATCTGTCAAAGCAAGTGTCTCTGAGGACAACTTCTTGCCAGGGGCTGACAAATTTAACCAAAACTTTGTATCAACATACCTTGCCAAGAAGGATGGGTGCAATCACCTACTTGATGGATTGATGCAAGCATACATTGCAAAGGTTAATGGCCACTGTAACCAATTTATGGTACTGCTGTTAATAACTTCTTCCTAAGCCTTGCCAGATGTGGTTCAAAGTCTGCTGTCAAATTTGCCTCTGCCAATCTTGGCCAATGCATCTCCATTCATCACCTCCAAAGAGAGCAAGCTACAAAACGCCCTTCTCCATTTATTCAACACTCAATAGATGATCTGGTCAATATTGTATTGTCACAGTTTGAAATAATTTGAACCAAGTTTGGAGATGAAATGTACATAAAGCTCGAAGTATTCTATGATTGAAATGTCGTTAATCTATCTCATTCATGACAATTTTGTCTTCCTCTTACTCAGTCTGAGAATCGCCTCTACAATTGGCATTGATGCTGCAAAGTTGACACAATGTTGGCAATTCAGAATGACACACTGTGCTCTTGTTGGTTGAGCTTACCCTAACCATATGAGGTCTCTTGAAGGTTTGGGCAAGGATGAAGTTGAGAAATTGATTCAAGAACATTGCAAGGGTAAGCATGGGTGACTGGCAGAAGAAGTTAAGGTTGCAGTTCTGGTCTTTCACGCTGTACTGCCAGGCATGTTGCCATATTTTGGGCTTGTAAACAGACCACAGACTAACAACAAAAGTTCTTAATTTACTTTTGAAGGTAAGTACATGAATTTTAGCCATTAAGCATTAGTATTGTCACTAATTAATTTCTATGCTATTCTCAATTCTCAGTACAACATGCATGCAAAACCGCTGCAGAAAGAGATGGTAATGCCTGTGTGCTGGATGTATCAACCGATGGAGTATCATGTGATGTTGATAACAACTTGAGAAAGAAGATTGATTATCTTGATGGAGACACAAACACTGTTGCATTTGCAGATAACAAGGATAATTGTAAGAATGCCCGTGGTCAGATGGTGACTGGGTCTTCACCTTCTGCATTCGGTAGATATGTATTAGACTCCTGGCATTTGAAGCAGACTGGGGTTGCTCAAGAACTTTATGCTGTTCAAGATTGGTCATCTGATACAGCTGTGTTGCGACTTTGTTCAACATCAACTATTCACGAGTTGCTCAGTAAAGGTTTCAAATATGTTGGAAAACATTCTGTGCTTGTTGTCAATCTTACTTTATCAGCTTTGCAACTATTCTGTCAATGCACAAGAATTGAACTGGAGAGACCGATGCATGTATGAGTGGTGCTCTCTATTGTGGTTCATGTCATTTCATACTTCATAGAGGTCAGGCTTTACTGTCAAGGCTTCATTGATCTTGTCACATTGCTAATCATACGACACTGGGTTATCATGCTACAGCACAATGATGCCAAACACGTGCAACATGCTCCTTGAGACCATTGCTTGTCTATTTTTGTTTACACGAGAAGATGTGTCTCAGGATCAGCATCTTACATCCAAGGAAAATGATCATACCTATGACATCTGGTGGATGATTCTTTGTGAATTCAATATGCAGCAACTTGTACGTATTGTTCAGAAGGCAATTATCAAGAATGATGCCATGTTTGAATTGAACTTGTTGAATTGAGGTCTAATGTTATGAAGGGATATTCACCGGGACTGAAGAAATTCATTGATAATATGAAAAATAGATCAAACTCAAGTGGTCCTACTGATGTTGATCTAACTAAGCCAGCTGTTGATCAGCTATGGAGCACTGTGAAGGGAATTCAGTGTATTGGAACAAGAATTATGAGGCTTTTTTAGAGTTATTTGGATCTGAAGTTGGGAACAGGTTGTCACCATTTGCTGTGAATTTAGAGACACCATGGTATGTGAAAAATTTCATTGTAGTATGACTGAGCAATACTAACTGTCTTCCTTCTGTGTTTATTTTCCATCCGACAAAGAGACCTGCATAATCTTATCAATCAGTTCTTTGTGCCACCACTCCCTGACCTACAGTCTGGAGGGATTAGTATCAAGACAGCCAATCAATCAGTAGGTGAGCCTGACATTGACGAAGATGATTGTGATGAAACTATTGGATCAGGTAAGGAAAGTCAAGATGCCATGCAGATCCAGCTGGAGCTTCATATTGCCGAACTGAAATCATTAGAGTCTGTCAAACATGCAGAGGTTGATAATAACACTGGCATTGACATGGCAAATGATGAATCTAACAAACCCAATACCAATGACACCAATGACAGTCAATCCAATGAGGCTTCCCAGAGTGATACCTTTGAACAGTTCAAGAATCTGATTCAAGAGAACAGCAGTCTTGGCAATAATATCAATGAACCAGTGAAGGTGATGAGCATGCTTACTCTGTGTTGTGACAAGAGTTCGATAGATATAAGTGGAAAGTACAAGTTAAGATCTGAGTCTTGGTTTGGTTCTAAAAAGTTGCCGGACTAGGATTCTAATGGTGATCAGACTGCACAAGACCAACCACTAGCATATCTCCATCGTGATAGTATTATCGTGCTACATGTAATGAGGGGTGGATGTGAGATGTTGCTGGAGTATTGGGCTCTTGCTATTTGTATTAAGTACTATGGCAAGTGGTTTGTATCTATCCCAGAAGAGTTTCATTGGAATATTGAAAACGCATTGAATATACCAACGGGAAGGGTATTGACAAGGTTATTGAAAGGTCATGGCAACTCATATGAGGTGGTAAAGTTAGAGGCTGGTGGTGAATGGGTGCCCAATCATGTATTCACAAGTGTCAAGTTTGATGAAATTGTCAGAGTGGGTGTTGAACTAGTAGATTTGTGGCAGAGCAGGTGATGAACTGGTATATGTGGTAGTTTATAATATAAGTAGTCTGACCACACCACTAGCATTAACTAGGTTCGAACACAGGTACCAAGTCTGCTCGCCATATTGACACATCAAGGTTAGGTAGGTACCCACAAATTGCCCCAACTAGAGCTACTTAATGAAATGATTTGGTGACCAACTATCAAAATGTATGCACTGAGATACGAGGGTACAGTTGATTCAGGCAAAGAGATGTCACCCCTCCTATTGATGGTAAACATTATCTGAAGAATTCAGGTTGGCATCAAAGGTTCCTGGTTTTACAATTGAGGCAAACATCTGCTCCTATTCTTTTTCAACATATCCACATAAAATGGCATTTAACGAAAGAAAATTATTGCCTTATTAAAATGAAATCAGATAGTGTTGAATGTTTTCTAAAGATATTTTAAACCATCAACTGTTGTATAACTTTTTGATTCCCACTTCTAAATAACTACCATGCTACTCAGTTGACAGGAAACCATACTTATCTACGTCTATATCCAGTCTGAATAGATAACCATGTTGTAACCAAATCTCCAAAGTGACACAGAAATGCCTATTGGGCCACGAGCAGCAGCAAGCTAGTTAGGCATGGTGGGAGGAGCCAAGACTCTTCATGCCTTTATCAAAATTGATGTCTACAACAACATCATCCAATTTCCTCATCTAGGCGCTCCGGTGCTTCCTAGAGAAAACTTGATGACACAAAAACTGCTCTACAAGTTTTTTGAAGTGCTCTCTTAGGATTTAATACTCCTAACTATTGTTCTTCTTAGTTCCAATACATTCAATAGAATAAAAAATCTTGAGGTAGGATTCATTTTCTCAACAAAAAATCACTCAGAAATGGAAAATTACAAGGTTCTTTACATTGTAGTTAGCATTATCCCTACTAGAAAAAACAATCACCATCACATGTAAAAAGCAATCCCAGGTGAGCATTCCTACAAGTTTGTTGAAGTGCTATCTTAGGATTTCAATACTCCGAACTATATGTTCCTCTTACGCTGTGATTTAGTTCGGCCAATAGGCCAACAGTGCATATTGTTTGCTGCAATTATTTGAATTTTTTAGCTGTTTGCTATTGACTAAAAAATCACAATTTAGTTGAGAATTTTAAAAATTGTCAACAGGGGATAATTTGATAGTGCTCTAGTGTGTTCGGAAAGTGTGAGAATAATTTATTTTCATTACAAAAAATTAATAGTGAACCTCCTGCAACCACAGAACGAACCACATCAATGGACGGATGGAGCGACGTACATAAGTACAAACAAACAACATCGACGGATGGACGTATACATAAGTACAAACAGACTGATGGCCAGACGGATGTGACAATGACAGCCACAAATGCTATTGTAGAATGATATTGACCAATTGGCCCTATCAAAAAATGAGGGGTCAACAGCACTTGCTAGTGGGCTATTGGGCCTCGCTAAACTGAATAGGTCAATAGAAATTTTTTTGCTATCTATTGCACTTTTGAGATAAACTAAATCAATTATAGCATAGGTCAATTGTGAAATAGACTTTTTAGCAATAAAAAATGATAAAAAAACTATTTGCTATTGGCCTATTGACCCAACAAAATCACAGCCTTAGTTTGAATACATTCACTGGAATAAACAAGCTTCAGGTATGATAGATTATCTCAACAAGATATCACTCAGCTCAAGAAAATTACAAGGTTCTTTTCATTTTGGTCAGCATTATCCGTACTAGAAAAAATACAAACACCTATCACATGTAAGAAGCAATCCCAGGTGAGCATTCATATGAAGTATAAATTATCTTCGTACATTATCTCAATAAGAAATCAGTAGGGAATGATCGTAAAAAAATTTAGTTCTCATTTTATTGTGATACGTACTCCTGGTTAAACAGTATTCTAACATGAAAATATGCAATCCCATAAAAAAGTAATCTCAGGATGGCAGCAAAACAAAAAGATAATTTTCATTTTTTGCAAGTAACACAACTATATTAAAACTATTCTAGAACGTAGCATATAAGATTTGTTATCAAGCAATTACTGCATTAATATTGCATTACATGCAAACTTCCTCAACAGTTACTAATAATACTACTGCTTCCAGTTAACAAACAAGTAAGTTAAATGAGATCTTGTCCAAGTACAAAACAAACAGTCAAGAGTTTTACTCGCCATTCTGTACCCAAGAAAATTAAGCCAAATTTAATTATCTTGAAAAAGACACCACCAAGAAGTCCAGTTGGGAAAAAGTAATTGGTAACTTTGGTGCAACTTTTGCATGTGAAAAATGACAATATTTGGATTGCACATTTAGAAAAATCAAGTGGATCTGCAGGCTTCATGAAGCCATTAGTTGATTCAGTGAATGGTAATCCTGCAAGAGCTCTTGATGATCTTCACATCATTTCACCAATGAAGTGTAGAGATCCAGAACACCGTGATGAGGAAGAGATCATGAAGAAGGTGAAGGGAGTAGTTGGCCCCAGCTTGTTCCAATCTGCTTTAGGGAAACTGAAGAAACTGCAGAAGAGTTGGTAACTGGTTGGCTGAATAGCTTTCTCTTTTTGCCAACAAGCCTGATTCTGGTTATCTAGGAAATAAAAATTTGTTTGTTTACAAGAGAAGTGGATATGACCCAAAGATTGTGATAGAATATATTCTGATGAAGGACTCTATGTATTTTCTTAAAGCCATCTAAGGGGTTATGGGCGTATCAAAAGAGGATATTAAGAATGATGTAGAGATGCTTAAAAGTTTCTTTGGAAGTGTAGTAAAGGCAAATCCAATTCTTGACCCTTGACTGAAAACCAATGAGAACATTTTACTCTTTTACTCAACACAACATACCATAAATTGTTTACTGTTTCCTTATTATGAAGCAGCCAACATCTACTCAAGCTCTGTCTTTTTGTTGATACTAAGACTTTATTTCTTGCAAATTGAAGTAATATAACAATGAACTGTCAAAAATACTATGAAGTCAATAACGATAACATCAATGCTAGAAAAACAAAATATTATCTTGAAAACAAAAGTATAATTAATGCACAACAAAGTAAATATGTACAAAAACACAAGGATAAAATAAATGCAAAACGCAGAGAAAATGTAGATAAACATAAGGATGTAATAAATTCAAAGCATACAACATATGCACAAAAACATAACGGTGAGCAAGATCTAATAGGTAGGAAACTTACACAAGAAAATAAGGTCAAAATAAATGTTAAGCATAGAAGAGTATAAGATGAAGAAAATGGAAAATGTAGAATACATGTGCAAGAACATAAGAATGAAATAAATGTAAAACATATAAAATATGTATCTGAACATAAGGATGAAAAACATTCAAAGCATAGAAAATATGCACAACAACATAGGGATAGACTCAATAAAAAGGGAAATATATGAACAAGAATACAAATACAAGGATAAGATAAATGGAAAGCGTAAAAAGCTTGCACAAGAACTGGAATAATTCAAAGTAAAGATTAGCTAGACAAGAACAAAAAATGAGGTGAACACACAACTTAAGAAAAGTCAACAAAATACTAATGACAAAAACACAGCAAATTCAAAGAAGGCAAGAGTAATTTACTTAATGACAAAGGTAATTACAATATACTTGTATTTGATATTCCATGTGAAACAACTGAATATGAAATAGCTGTCACTCCAGAAACTGATGTTTTGAACTGGTATCAATGCATTGGAAAGTGGCGTCTTGAATTACTTATGGAAGACATACAAGATTTACTAGAGTCCAATCAAAAATCTAATCTACAAAAGAGAAAATATTACCAAAAAACAAATATGTTATTTGAAGAACTCAAACAAAGCTTACAAAGAGAAAGGTAACTCCTGAAAAACAAAAACTTGCAGCAGATAATTGTATTCATGCATTATGTTGAGGATTACAATGGGGAATAAAACAGTTCTACAGTGATGAGTCAATCGATGCCAAAGTACTAGGATGTGCATGTTGTGGGGTGAGAGAATACAAAAACGATAACAAGCCCACAGCAAAGAAAAAAATTGATTATTTTCATGTAAAAAATTAGACATTTTGAAATTGATAAAAGAAGATTCTCAGGGTTACCAAAAAAATTGAACATCGAATTGTTGTTGCCAGTTAAAAATGAAGTTCATTGCAAAAATTTCCAACTTAGAATAAAAGTGTGTTTACATTAAAAGATCCAGCAAAGTCAAATGAAAAATTTGATTGTGATTTACATCCTGAACTTATTTTACATAGTACTGGTGAACCTGTTGCAGTCATTTGTATACAAATTTTGCTGAAACCATTACTCATAACAAATTTCCAAAGACTTCAATTGCTAGTGCAGTGGACTTTGGCATTGGCAGCAGAATTGTCCTTGAAACTTGATCTGTTTGAGAATTGCATATGATATCATACAACAGAAATACAAAAGTATCATTAAATTGAAAGTACCAGCAGAAATTTACACAAACACCAGAGTCTGCCATCAAAGGATTGTCTATCTTATTTGAACAAGATGCACTGCAAGTTGCAACAAACCTACTATCACAGACAATGAACAGCATCATATTTCTGCATTTCAATGGATATAAATGAGAACTACAATGCAAAGCAATTCAGCCAATGCTTTTGGAAGAAGTTGTGTAGTGCACCAATGGTTGTCTGTAAAAAAGTCATAAAAAATCTTGTTGCATAATTTTTTTGAATTCAAGTATTTACTGACTACTGCAAAGACCTTGCTGTCCAAAAACCTAAAAACTGTTGATGATACAAAGAAGGAAGTCACAGATGAATTGAAAGATGACATTGCAAAAGTACATACAACTACTGATCCATACATGCAAACCAATCATGATTGATTGAAAATAATAATGATGTTGATCAAGAATGGCACAAATTTTGCACTAAAACATTGTTACTTAGCTAGTTCTAACAAGAAAACATTTTATAACTACTCTGATACTTCTCACATGTACTTTGTTAATGCAGCACAAACAATGGGTATCAATGTTGATGCTGACAGAGAAGAATACAACAAAGCAAAATCACTCCAATCCCAGTATCCAATCAATGAGTTTACTGATGGTGACTACTGTATAGTTACATCTTTTCCTTGTGTATTTATGTTTAGAACTGCATACAACAAAAATATCAGCAACTTGAAGCAGAGTGATTGTCTTCATCTACTCATTCAATTTTCTGCAGTGCCTGCATTCTGCCAATGGCTTATATTTAATCTGTTTGACATACTATAAGAAGACATGGTAACATACATGGAATGTCTATCCATTGTAGAGCAGATCCTACCAAATTTGACAACTTTTCAGAACAAATTTTGTCTAGTGTTTTTCAAGAAAAACTTAGAAATCCAGTTGCTCATCCTAAGAGTACATTTGCTTAATCTATTCTCAACAAACTTCTTCCTGTGTTGATAACTGCAGGGAAACAGACATCTTTTGGAACATTAGAAAAATATCCATCCTAGGGAGAAATGTATGCAATGAGATACATAGATTTGGTCCTCAATTTGAATTTCTAACTATTGCTTTGATTATATCAATAGTCCATAAGTTTTCCATTCAACGTTCAGTCAACCAGACAATATGAACTTTCCTAGCAAAGCAGACAAAAAAAAATTATCATCTTTGGAAGAAGGTACACCCTTCACATCAGGAAATATTAAAATACCAATGAATTGGAGTGCCCTTGCTACTGTTGTAACAAAAAAATGATTCGTTGGCATTCATGTACAAATGTTAGATATGTTACATAGTAACAATACTAATTGGTTTGACACCATCAAATTTGTCTGATGCAAAAAACAATAAAAATAAGTATCAGATTTACAAAAGAACCATTGAATGATGAAGGTGGTATAAAGCGGGTCACACAATAGCATTCAATATTGTGTTCATGAACATGGGTCATGTGGTGCTTTTCATATGCATCTAATGATATGGGCAGCAATTGGACAAGCTATGTTTCAAGGAGTTTCAGACACTGATGATGTATGTAACACTGTTTCTGACATTTTAGACAGTATGTTCAATGCAACACTCTCTAGACACTATTATTCAAAAGGCCTCATTGAAAAGAATTCGCAATTTTACCCTACTAATACATGTCTAATTGAAAGAAGCATTTGAAGAGGTAGAGCCATCTTGACACCACCAGATCCAATGTGCCAAAAAGAATTCAATGACTTTACAACAAGTCAGTCCTTTGTTCCATCAGAATGATCCTATATTAGTTGTCTACAAGCCAAGGCATCCCATGATCAAACCCTTAGAAGACCAAAGCAAAGATGCAACAAATGAATGGATAATCTGTCAAATTACATAAGCAATGACAATGGTTGATATTGTAAACCAAATTTATATTGTAAAAAAACAACAGAATTTCTCAAAAAATAGAAAGTTTAACATTCATCAAAAACAGATGTAATCTTCAAACGGATTAAAATAAACTTGACTTGGAATTGGCCTATGCCTACATACTTGTCAGCTACACAATGTTACAGACAAGATCCCATTGGTGGTGGAAATTGCCTCATGAGTGCGTTGTTGATAAGTGCATTTCACAGCAATACAAACTTTGACTGTTTCATGTTAAGAAGTCAAATAAATGATTTTTATTACAGCATCCCTACTTATGTCTATCTAGCTTTGTTCTAACTACAATATCTGATGGGCACATTATAATCTGATATAACAGGCAAATCCATTGACAAATTTGACACCCCATTGCTTCTTTATACTGAAATAGTGCAAGATGCAACACCTGAAAATGTGAATATGGATCACTTTTAGAAGACTTTGTATTATGTGAAGTGATAAAAATTAACTTGGCTGTTTATCAAATTAAAGACAGGTCTACATACCACATAATGACATGGA
>JALLPD010000116.1:0-21496 GCA_036940065.1 Cyclotella cf. meneghiniana
ATTCTCACCGTGACTGCGACGGCGAAGTAAGCCCGTGGGTTGCTATCCCGGCGATGCTGACATCAAAAATGCAAAATAGCGACCGTGGCTGCAAATGGTCTTACACGCATCAAAAAAATCCGATGGGTGAAAATGTGCGGGTGACGAGCACTAACAAGCTGCCTCGCGATGGACAATTCATCCCCTCAGGTTGTCAGCGGAGAAAATGGATTTAAGGGCCCCAAAACAAAAATGTCCCCAAAATATGTGAGATTTTGTAAAGTGTGGTTCTCTATAGTGTGGCCTTTGCACCGATATAGGTAGAGGCCCTAATAAAATGTTACGGAGCGTGCATTTCCAGGCTACGTGAACGAACGGATTTGTTTCGAAGCTTAATTAAGTGCCGTTCTGATTTCCGTTCGTGATATAAATGCGTGGAACTTGATTCACTTAAGCTGTTTTCCTCGACTAAGTTGGGCCATATTGACTCAAGGAGGCATTCAACCAGGGCACATCAAGGCAATACCTACATTGTGCAATACCGAAACCAAGCCCTCGAGGAGCCGGAAGGAAACACAAAGTCATCGACAAGAGAGAGACAGAGAAAGAGAGAGAGAGTCCGCGCCGCTACGCCACAATCAAAGCATTGTCAAAGCCGCCATCGTCATCATCATCGTCGTCCCGCCCAGCACTGTCTCGGCCAGTCACTCACACACTTTACCGCGGCAGGTGACCGATCTCACTGTAATCATTCCCCGCTCACACCAAAACGATGGAGTACGACCGCGCCCTCTTTCGCGTGTACGAACGCATCCTTGAAGATTTGAATGCGTCTCCCTCTCCAATGGCGGCGTATGCCAATTCGGCGTCTGCTGCGACTGTCGTCTCGTCTCGTCGAAGTGGGAGGCGTCGTTCAAATCGAGTCGATGGCGATGCCGCCGCTTCTGATGACGAGGAGCGATCCAACAGCCATCGCGATGCAGAAAATGAAATGGTGGACAGTGACCCATCAATAGCGGTCGATTCGATCTCCAACGGCGAGCTCGGTGGAGGTGAAAACGAGGGGGCAACGCTCATCGCAGCTACGTCAAACGTTTCAAGTCAAACTGAAAGTCGATCCCACGCGCGTCAAAGAAATCGAACGAGTAGACCACGTCGAAGGAGGGGACGACGATGGGCCGCACGGCAACCGCAGCAATCAACACTGGATACTTTGGATCTAAACAGTATGACGGCGGTCTATCGACAATTCTTCATATCATCGCGAAATAACATCCAGCCCATACCATTCTTTCTACCCATTTGGATGGCCATCAAGTTCGAGGCGATCAAGAATACACTACTCACAAATAGAACAATGGCGTGGAATGCGAATGACGAATCCGACAATCATACTGGACGATTCATGCAACTGCTCAGGAGGGCGACAAACGTCTTGTTCCGAAGAAACAGCCATGATGCCACGTCTTCGGACAGACTCTTTCCAGACACGCCCACTCGTTATCGTTCCATACTCGTCCGTTCGAACTCCCGCGGATCGTTTCGACACGTCGATTCTGACGCGGAGGACACGGAACCAGGCGGAGACAGAAATCCATCAAACCTGTCCAGTCTGTCCCCCGACGACAATGCACGAGACGGACTTCGAAGAAGGACCGCCTCGGCTTCCTCCCCGTCACGCAGTCGCACGTCCCCATCGAACTCTCCGTCCAACCGATCGTCATCCTCTTCGTCGGCGTCTTCGAGGAATTCCAATGGGATCGTTTCTCCTGCGCTTTCGCCGCCGCGATCTACTCGCGGTGCTGTCGCCTTGCAGCCGCGGGCATCGCCTTCTCCATCTCTGTTGGGACGGTCTCCTTCGGTTTCGGGAGATCAGGATGCTCATACTCCTTCATCGTCCTCATCATCATCATCGTCATCTTCGTGGGAAGACGTGGACAACGAAAACAGCGAAAGGTCGGAAGCACCGCGGCCAAACAGTACCGGAGCTGGCACGACGGCAACGTCGTTGACGCAACGAGCGATACAAATGCAACTTCGTCAGAGCGAACGATTCCAATCGTTTTCGTCGCGGAGATCTTCCGATAATAGAAGAGAGAGATCTGGAAGCGTCCAAGCCGATGGGAACGCATCCGCATCCACCTCCTTCTCGGAAGACGACGAGTCCTCTCGAGAAGACATCTGGAACGACGAATTGGCGCATTCCTCGTCCGAAGATTCGGAGGATCCGCCTCATCGCGAAGGATGCAGTCAACGCCACTTGTACAGAGCCATGAGATTGTCCTTTGCTTTGGGTATCCTTCATTTGTTCGTGCTATTGGCATTGCATGTTACCTATGTTGGTCCGCATGCATTTCGACGACAAACGAGGAATTTCGTTCGAAGACTGAAGGAAAACGAGGAAGGAGATTTCGACAATTCGTCGGGAGATTATTTGGTCAATTGTATTTCGAGGGCGTTGTCGACGCGTTCGCCGAAAGATCGAAGTAGGTACGATGCCTTGTTTGGAAACGCGGAAAATAATAATGATGGCAAAAGAAGATTGTTGAGGGAAGCTAGTCCGTTGGATTTTCCCATTGATGACGGGTATCTACCGAATTCTCTTGACAGGGACGTATACTATTACGATGATGATCCGTGGCAGAGTCGTATGCTGGAGAACGAACAAGCCACAATTGCGAAAGCAGTCCCTCAGCTTCCCTTGCTAGGAAAGGATGAGATTCTACAAATCAAAATATTGTATGGAGGACGATGCAATGGCCAGTGTTCTCGTGTTCGTTTCATGCAGATTCCTAAGACCGAGGCAGTAGTCGGTGAGAAGAAGCAATCGAGTAATACTACGCGGTTATTTCAGCAACGGCCTTTGGCAGACTCTGCAAACATGCATGATGTCAAGGAAGGTAGTAACTCCTTTGGATCTCGCCTACGTGGACATACAAGATGGGTTCGCAAGCGTAGGCTAATCAACGATAAATTTCCCTCGTCGGAGCACGAGGAAGATGTCGATGTTCAACACCGAAATCTTAACCTCAAATCGAACCGTCACTTGGAGGAGGGGAACAAAACTCAAATTCAGAACGAAAGCGTTGATGAACTGTCGTCCCCTGAGTTTTGGGAGGATCCGTCTTATCGCTTTTCGATCGACGATGCCCTTCTTTATTTGGACGAGAAGTCTATTTACTTGCATAACGTTACAATTGTTAATGTGACTGTTACGGAACGATGTTTAAGCACTGGATCTGATGATGGAGAGTGAGTGCTTCTTCTATGTTCTCGTGAGATGAAGATATTTCTCTGCTCATTGTACTATTTTGTTTCTAGATTGACTTTCTTGACTGCAGTCGGAGAGTTCCTCTCTCAAATCTACGGCATGGATAGTATCATTATCAATCAACTTATGTTTGGTATAACGGGTGTAGATGGCTCACATCTTGGAGGCCATGTGCAAAATATGGAGACAAAAGAACGATGGGGGTGGCGGAAAGACCAAATAGAAACTTATGATGGAAACAGCTCTATCATAGGATGGATCACAAAGAAGCTCGGTACGTTTTTTTAATATTTTGCAACATGATAGTTCTCTCGTGTTCAGTTTTAATCAACGCACCGTTACGCTCATCCTAACATCATCAGGAATACTGTTCATGTCCCTTCTTGCCTTCTTTTTGGTCACGTCGGTGACGTCTCTTATTGTCAGAGTGTTGACATCGAGCGGCGTTGTTCTTATGTTCCCATTGTTTACGTGTTTTAGAAGGATGGGAGTTCCGGGAGCAGATGAGCGAATCTTATCATTGTCATACCCTTGGATCGGGACAGCTCGAAGGGCGATCAGAAGCAACCAAACGCATCCGCAAAGTGAGCATCATAGCAGTGACATCCCCCTTTCTCTTTGTTCGTCGTTCCTCTTATCCATCTGCACTTTCTTAGGCCATCTTGTTTGGGCGCACACGACTAAAATAGTTTTATACTATGTGATGTATGAAGCATGCCAAGCAGCGTGGAGCATCGTTCTCTATGCAAAGAGTATCCCGGAAGCATTGCCCGTTTGGATTTATGGCCTAGGCAAGTGGTCTGTGTTCTAAATGACTTTTTGGTAACACCATCTTCTTATCATCTACAATGATCCTGATAATCATACAGCGATGATAACCGAGTACTTCAGTATGGTCTTTGTCCGCAGCGCTGTAAGCGTCTTTTTGTAAGTTGCAGCGCTGCCCTGCTGAATCTCAGTTTTGTCACACCCGCATGTTCTTTCTAAACTGATCTCTTGTTATCTGCAGCTTCCCGAGGATCACGCTGTTGTATTTTGTGCTGTATCATTTCTACTTCTATTCCGTGTCGTATGGCTATTTCGACTTGGCCCTGATACCATTGTCACTATTCATGGCGCATGCAATGTTCTTCACTGTATTTTTGGAAGCCCCAAACGCTGCAAGGGGTGTTGTCAGTGTGGAATGCCCTCGTGAAGTTTTCAATAAGCTTAGTTGGCAAGAGTGGAATTCTCAACTACCTGGTGAATGGACTATTTTCCTCCCCCTTAACTCACGACAAACACCGCTACATGATCGTGAGATTACCCAAGTCAATCCTGTAAGCGAAGGTGCAACTATAAGTAGTGCATAATTAAGTCAAGGATAATAGAGTTTTTGTGAGCCAAACATAGATAATCTTCAACAGATTAAACATTAACATCCTAAGCGATTTCTACAAATGTTCAGCCAAATTCTTCAGAGCAGTTTTCATGAGAAGAGCAGTTGGGGCTTCTTCTTCCTCGTCGTCGTCGTCATCGTACCCACCCTCCGCAAATGTTGCTCGCGTTAATGCAGTCATCACTCCTTCATTTCTCACCATCAAATGGCGAGTGGACGGTTCTTTAGACAACCTCTCCAATGCTGATATTGCGCAAGTCTTGAGTTCGTCATCATTAATGCCATCCAACAATGACAACTGAGCAAGGGCATCAAGTAATCCTGGGTGCTCAACCATCGATTTTCTATTACCATCGATCGACGCCTGCATTTTTAACGCTTCTGCAATGCATGTTGTCTTGGTCCATTGTGACGCAGTCGTTAAAGCTTGAAGAAGTCGGGGGTGGCATTTCATAGGGTGATGGATATCAGCCGAAAGCCACTCCAGTGCCCTGGCAGAATAAGCGCGGACATCTGCACTGTAGTCAGTCAATACCGAATGAGCAAGCGAGGCCAACAGCTTCGGATGATTACCCATGTTTTCAACAGTGTCGTCGGAATTGTTCCTTGCCATGTTGAAAAGTGCTTCAGCAGCATTAACTCGAGCCTCGTCGACGGGATCATTTAGGAGAACTTTACGTAATGCTTCCAGAATTCCACCATCGCAATGCCGTGCCATGACCGCAGTGTTCGCATATGTGCAAGCCAATGTGAAGAGAGCAGCAGAGGCATATCGTCTGGTAAACGGCGACGCATCGGCCAGAAGGTGAACAAGAGTATCCAACAAGTTATCTTGATTCACCATGTGAACTTTGTTTTCTTCCGCGTAGGCCTTGCGTTGTACATGAACCGCGTGATGTAAGCAACAGTGATCAATATCTTTTGTATAATTGATAATGATAAAATAAGACTCACCAAGTTCATCATAACAATGGTGGCATGTTCTCTGGCTTCCTCAATGGGATCATGATTGGCAATATTTATCACTGCATCTAAGAGTCCTGGATGGTATACCAGCATAATTTTGTTTTCCTCGGCACACGCAAGATTCACGAGACATGCAATCGCATCAACTCTAGCAGAAATGTCGTCTTCGTCTTGATTTGAGAGCGGGTTTCGAGTCATTTGATATAAGAGAGCATCAACCAAGCCAGGTTGTTGAGCCAACTGCTCCATGGCAGACAGCACTCTCGAGAAATAGCGAAGGATCTTGAGCACATTTCTCACAGCACGAGGGCACACGAATCCTTCTGAGACATCATGTGAACTGAAGTAATTCTCTCGTGCCATCGGCTTCGCCATTGTGGGTTCTTGAAATTGAAAAATATCATCGTTTGACATGTTGTCGTGGTCATGGTCATCAGCCTGCGCTTTGTTTTCCTCTTCCACCATGTGCAATTTGTTGCTTTGACTCCCCTCGGAAAACTCCTGGGCGCTGGGCTGTTCCCTATTCCAGTGGTCTCCAGTGCCGCTCCTGAAATTATTCTCCTCTGGCGTGAAGGTTGGAAAAGTGTATAAGTTCTCTCCCCTTTCTCTGCTTTCGCTCCAGCCTTCACTACGGGGTGCCTTATTTTCAATCTCACTCCCAAAGTCCGAGCCATCATACGTCATATTGTAGGATGCTTGTCCAGGCGTCCCATCTACAAACACATTGCTCTCATATCGACTTTTGGTTTCTGCATGATTTTCCAACCCTTGCGCGAGTGGATCATGATCAGCTCCATAAGCAGAAGCAGCAGTTGTACAACTGTTGCTTTTGCTGTGATCCTGCAATGCGGGTGTTCCGTCTATTTCGCCAATGTAATAGCTCAAGTCATCCCCTCCTTGCGAGTTCGAAAGATTAGAGGACCTCAACGAAGAAGAAAGAATACCAGTGACATGAGTAGGAATTTTCCCACCACCAACATAAGCGGGAATGTTTCTACTGTCAAATTCGTCTTCGTTCTCATATCCTCCTACCACTGGAAAATCGCCATATTCACTTTCCGCGGTTTTGATGTCAGCTTGCCCTCCACGACTATGTGTGCCTACATTTTGCTGTGCATCTCTCGCCGACCGATCGACAAAAGGATTGCTGACGGCATCATCATCATCATCATCAAAGTCGCTGTAAACAAAAGGATTATTGCTGTTTTCCAGTTTATCGTCGCTACCGAACTCGGCGGTGTGCTGGTCGTGTCGCCTTACTTCTTTGTTCAGATTCTCGTTGTCCGTACTGCCTTGGGCAGTTGGTTCGTCCTGCTGCTTTACTTCGTTTTCAAAATACCCCGAATACTCAGAAGCGAAATTTCCCTGAGATGATTGGTCAATATGTACTTCTTCGGTGCCAACATACTCTGAATACTCAGGATCGGAATTATGACTGGCATTCACATTTCGATCAACTGCGACCTGACCGTCAGATCTCTGCTCCCCTGTTCTATGAACCTTGCCCGCATTGAGTTCGGCAGTCGGTTGGCCATACTGCATTGCTTGGTTTTCAAGATACTCCGAATAATCTAAAGCGAAATTTCCCTGAGAATCGTACAATGGTTGATCATTATGTCTTTCTTCGTTGTCAACATACTCTGAATAGTCAGGTTCAGAAATATTACTGGCTCTCATATTTCGGTCAACTGCGCCTTCACCGTCCAATGTCTGTTCCCCTGTGCTATGTACCTTGCCCGCACTGAGGTCGGCAGTTGGTTGGTCGTACTGCTTTGTTTTGTTTTCAAAATACTCCGAATAATCTAAAGCGAAATTTCCTTGAGCATCGTACATTGGTTGATCATTATTCATTTCTTCGTTGTCAGCATACTCTGAATACTCGGGTTCGAAATTGTTACTGACTCTCGCATCTCGATCAACTGCGACCTGACCGTCGTATCTCTGTTCCTCGGCGTTACACTGGGAATATTCATCTGTTGCAAAGTCAGTAATACCCTCCTCGCGTCTCTCATCTTTTTTAAAACCTGGCTCGTTCACCGGGACTTGGCCATTGTATACCTCATCTTCATCCAGATTAGTTCTGGTCTTGCCATGATCTTGTCGTTTCGCAGAAGAATCGATTTCAGAATCACCAGTGCATTCACTGACATCAAGAAAGGGATCGACATCTTCACTTTCATCCGCATATTCATCGTAAGAAGCGGACGATGGAAACTGTTTTCCTCCTTCAAACAGTTGATCATATTGTTCTGTTACTTCCTCCTGATATTGTTCACTATTTCCAGTGTTTTCATCAAAGTAATTTCCGTAATCAGCTTGATCGTCAACGCTATCACCGTCTCCACCTCCCCGAAGACGTAACGCCTCGTCTGTCGTGTGAAAATTGCTAACTGTGTTATTAGTCAATTGCTGTGGTGCAGGAACAATATCCTCGGGCGGCTGATTTGATACGAAAGGTGTAGATGCATATGACGGAATTAATGGGCGACGCTCCAACTGCATTACCGGAGGCACATGCTGCCCATGGGGCGCAGCGGAAAGCGTCGAACTAAGCACCATTTGTGCATCCTGTTGAACATGTGTCAATCGTTCAGCATGAGGGGAGGTGATAGGACCTGAGGGATATCGACTCTGTTGTTCGCCAGGCTGAACACCCACAAATTGAATTTGCCGTGATGCTTGTCGAGCCTCTTGCATTTTAGATATTTGCTCTGCCAGCGCGTACAGCTGCTCCGGCGTATATTGTTGCTGTGCCTGTGGATGCTCGTACTGGTAGGCTCTCCCCATCCCAGCATTGTCCATATTCGCAGGCTGAGGAACAAGGGCGTTGCTCTGGTTGAGCGCCGCTGTATTTTGATGATTTGCCATGTATGCCATATTTACGTGCTGCTGTGGGTACCAGTACTGATCCCCCATCCTAGCATTTCCCAAATTTACTGGCTGGCTGACAAGGGCGTTGCCCGGATCAAACACTGCTGCATCTTGCATGTTTCCCACGGGTGTCATATTCTCCTGCTGCTGTGGCTGGTACGGGTACTGCGCCCCCGTGTCCACACTGCCCACATTCAAAGGCTGAGAAACTAGGGATATGCCCTGGTTAAACACCTCTGTAGGTTGATGATTTCCCATGAATGACATGTTCTGCTGCTGTTGTGGCTGGCAACTGTACTGTTCTCCCGTCGCAGGATTGCTTGCATTCAAAGGCTGAGAAATCAGGGCAATGTCCTGGTTATGAACTAGAGTTGTCTGAGTATTTCCCATGGACGGCATGTTGTAATGTCGCTGTCGCTGCGGTTCGTACCGGTACTGCACTTCCACCTCAGCATTAACCAAATTCAAAGTCTGGCTGTCATTCGAGTTGCCCTGATCAAAAACGGCAGTTTCTTGATGACTTCCCATGGATGCCATATTCTTCATATGATCAAAATATTCTCCAGTGCCGGCGGGAATAGCCACCGATTCGGCGGATTCGTCGTCGTCATCCTGTCGCATGTAAGCATTGGGTGCGAATGGATCAAAATTCTCATTTGGTTCGATTCCTCTAAATTCATCCTTCGCATGCAATACCTCCTCCTTTTCTTCTTCCACGGCCTCCTCTTCAACCTTCTTGTCAGTGAGCGGCGGCCTCTTAATCATCTCGACAAAGATGGGCAAAATGACCTCGCAAATCTCATGAAAACTCTTGGCCAAGCGCATCTTCCCCGCGCGATACACCATCTCCAGCGCAGCGCAAATATACCCCACCTCCTCGTGACGCGGATCGACCGAGATAGCGAAGGTCAACTTCTGAAGCAGAATGTGATCGGCGCGCAGTTCGAGTTCCTCGTCGTGCCATTGTTCGTTGTCGTGATCGAATTCGTCCATGGCCGATCGGATGGCCATCAGGCGAATGTCGCGCGGGGCGATGGCGGAATTGAGATCGTATAGAATCAGTTTGAGAAGGTCGCTTCGATCGCCTTCCGAGGATCGAGGAATGTTGTCGTTGTCGTCGTCGTTGTAGTCGTCGTCGTACTCATCGTTGTATTCCGACGCGTTGAATTGACGGAGGCTGACGAGGGAGGCGGTGGGGTCGAACGACGGTTCATCTTGGCCGGAGGCCGCGCGTTGTAATTGGCGTTGCTGCTGGAGTTTGCGGAGGACTTCACGCCGGTCGACTTGCATTGTGGATGGTGGGGTTTTCAAATTGTAACAATGAGACGACCGAGTCGATAATTTTAAACAATATGGTACAGGGCGTCGTTGTGGGCTGTATGGGTCTGGTGCTCTTCTGGTGCCTATGATAGCACACCATAAAAAATATCAAATTGGATCCATAAAAATGATACGATCAACGAAGAAATAAGTCCTGCCTGTAACAGTGGTACGACTATGTAATCGTGATTCGTCCGATCATCATTCACGTAAGAATTCGTAGGTCACGTAACGTCGCATTTCGACGCAATTGAAAAAGTGACCTTCCACCTTCTCTGGCTGTTATATCCAATCGAAGGCCGGAAGAGAACCAGCACTGGAGTCGGGAAATACAGAAATGTCTAGGGGATTTCTGTGTGAGAACATCTAGACCAATGAACATGCACTAGAGGTACCTATCATTTCGAGACCTCTACGACTACAATCACAAAAGGTCATTCTGTCTAAATGCCTATGCCACAAAATGGAGAAATTCCGAGATGTACTTGTCATGACCCCCTTCAGTATGGTATCTAAATCCGGGTGATGGACTGACGAGCTCGGCGGCACATTGTCGGCAGAGAGTGAGGGAAATTCCCCCACCAACCTCATTCTGCACCAAGAGCCGCCGCAACCCCCATGATGCAACACAAATGCGGGTTGATTGTTGTTTGCTAGGTAGTTTTAAGCTTTGTTCTCCCAACAATAAACACAACCCAACGCAAAAAAATATGTGTGCCGTTCATGGTGGTGACACGTGATTTCCTCGCAGAGGCGTTTGAGACAACCAGACAGTCTCTTGCACGAGAGCCCGGTGCAACCTTTGGCAACACCACCGGGGATGCCAACACAAAAATAAGACAACTGCGATCAACCCCGTCAAACTAGGGAGCCGGATCCCCCGGATGACAACATTGATCCATGGCTCCTTCTCCCTGCAAACACATGCAACGACAAAGCAGCACCGGTGGCGGCAGTGGCGGCAGCCAACCCCCATGTTGACCAACACTCAGCCCCAACACCGCCGCCTCCGTTAGAACCCCAACAGCCCTTTCACCCCGGCACACTTCAGGCCGCCCTGCGACAGCTCTCCTTGTGTGTAGGCAACAAGACAGTCTACCACAAATGCAAATGGGCATGGCAGCGGGATGTAGGAGGGGCATTGGCACGGACTAAAGTGTTCAAGGAACAGGCACTCGCGGGGCCATTGTGACTATTCGTATTAATGCAGCCGGGGAACCGATTCGTCAATGTGCTCCACTCGGCCGCCGTCTACTTCGATCCGACATCGAGGGATGAAGCGGCTATAAAAACAGTGGCTTTTGTCGGGGACCGGTCCCCCAAACAAGGCTTCATTCCCGTGGCCCTCAAACCGGAGAAACCCTGGAGCTGGCCCAGTGTCACCATTGGCACTGATGAAGAGGAATTTGCAGCTCTCACTGATGGTGACACAGATAAAACCAGGTGGTATCAACCGGGGGTGTAAAGACCACAAAGCAGCTGCCCACCATCCTGTTTGTCCCAATGCTTATAGCAGAGTTTCTGGCTTGGCAGCAGCACACTCCATGGGAATTGCACCAGGAGGCCACACGGCTGCGCATTTTGACCCATTGCCCAGTCGACACGGATGAAACGGAGCTTGTTCCATTGTGGGCAATGGGGGCAGCACAATTGAGTGACGGAAGCAAGAGCGTCCTGAGCATGGACCTTGAGCCAATCCTTGCCTTTGACCCAACATTCACAGAGTGGACAAAGGCCAGGTTGAACGCAACCTTGACCACATCTCCTCCTCCAAGCCAACCTTCTCAACCCCGGGCATCCCCGGGACCGACAGATTGCAGTACACTTGCCTTGCAAACGGTGGAAATGCTGCAAGCAGTGATAGAAGCACTCAACAGAGGCCTGCAAGTGGCCGTTGGAGGCTCCAGCTCCTCCGTCACAAATGCCACCAAACATATCTATAGCGAGTATGAACTCGCTGTGTTGCAAGGTTTTTGTGTAGTCGCAGAGCCATGCCGGATTCTGAGACTCTGGCTTACGTTCCAGACAGCTAGGAAAATGGAGGAGGTGTGAGCAAATTTGAAGGAGGGTATGCAGGCCTTTGCACATACACACAATTGCAAGATTGACAGAGGGGTCTTCTTTGACCTCAAATTCAACCCTGGTGGTGGAACCACTGTCCTCAAGTCGGCAGGAATGGGGCTATCAATTTTAGCATGCTGGCCAATTAGCGCTGCGGAATGGGAGCTCTCCATCCAGCAAGAAGAAGCCTTGCTTGAATTGAAGGGAAACCAGACCCTAGAGGACGCTTTTAAGATCTCAACATCGGACCCCAGGCATCTACTGTCGACTTTCCACGAACTGTGCATACTCACCTCGCATACGCAGGTCTTCTCTATGTCTTATTTGGACAAAAATGTGATCATTATTGGAAAGTGTGGAACATTTATAACATCATGAAGGACAAAGATGTGGAAGAAAAGAGGCACAATTTTTCAGCAACATTGTGTCGCCAGATTGTCTGGGCAATCCTGGATGATGGCAGAGGTTTTTTCAACAAGCGGCTCCATCCTGATAATTTCAAACTCCCCCCGGAGCAAATTCCATTCCCAACATCATTATTGGATGCAATCTATCCAAACGTGTGGTGGCAAGAACCCATCAACCATTGCATCCCTGCACAATGGACCACCCAAAGGGCAGCACAGGACAGCCAGCTGGGGACGACACATGTGGGGCAGCTCGTTGGTTTCAGTGGAGTCCCCTATGGGTTGGCCAGGACAACTTATCATGGCAATCCTCCATTTGGAGTGGCCGGGTCTCCTCAGCAACCGACTCCTGGGCTCCGCCGCCCTCGCTTGCGGGGCCACAACCACAATTCCCTCAACCTACCCAGACCTCCACTCCGGACAGGCTTTCACACGTCCATCCAATCCTGCGGAGACATCTGGAGGAATACCATCAGGTATTCAAGGGGAGCCTGATGTTTGGAAGAATCCTTAAGGCGGCAAACATAAGTTGGGACGACCTGCCAACAATGCTGGAATTTGTTGATGAACGGGGTAAGAATATGATCTGCTTCAATTATATCTGTGGATGCTGCCCATTCCGACCATGCCATCTCCGTAAGGATCACATGCCAAAGAAAAAGATTCTGGATGCATGGGCTGAGAGTTTGTGGAAAAAGATTCAGTCCAGCATAAAATACAAGTCGCAGGCATCCGCCCAGTGTCCAACATGTGGAGTCCATCAAAAAAGCAATGCATGTGATGGGATCATGCCCCACCGCCACAGCACACTATGGTGTTGGGTGTCAATAGGGAGGCGGTGGCAGTGGCGCTGTCGGTTAAGCACAAATGGGCAGCGGATGTCTCTCCCATGGCTGTGGTGCTTTGGGAGACTCCTCAGGCAACGCAGACAACAAATGTTCTGATGACGGTGCACAATGCCTTACTCAACAATGGTGAAGGTATGGTGGCTGCCTTGTATGACACAGTAACAATTAGCATGCATTTGTTATTTTTCTTTTTTTTCGTGACGATGTGTTAATTTTACATGGGTGTCAACATTGTCCCTGATGTGTTTCTGTCTTGTGCTGTTTTCTCTTGTACTCCTGTCTGATGGAGGTGGCATTGTGTACGCTGGCAGTGCAAATACCAACAAGCAAACACGACCCAGCATTTGTTACCCCTGCAACTATGATCACCCTGGCAAAGAGCCACCCCACGAGAAAACTTGTCCTGTCAAAGAGCCCCCCTGCAAGCACACTTGCCCTGGCAAAGAGTCCCCCTGCCAGCAAACTCACCCTGGCAAAGAGCCCCCGTACAAGGAAAGTCTCCTGGCAAGGTGCCGTCTCCGTGTTCTAACTTATCACAAGATAGGAGGCATGCAACATGTGGGGCACTTGCAACACCACTTCCTTGGTGGTGGCATTTCATTCAATGCTGCAGGTAGTGCCACAGTTCGCGGATGGGACTGCAGTCACGGGAGCAACAAAAGAAAAGTTGTCGGTACAAAACAAACGGACTCGGCTTGAAAAACAGACAAACCAGCCACGGTGCACCTATTGGCGCATGCATACAGGCACCTTTGTCCTCCCACTACAACGACACAGGCTGACGGTTCATTGGAATGGACTGTGCCCCTCAAACTTGGCCCTACATAATCCCACTGCTGACCTCCTCCTTCAGTATGCCACAAGAGGGTGCCCAACATGGAGGGGAAAGGACTGGACGATAGACAAGATGGAAACCGCCATTGCAAAGAATCACACCCCTCCACCCTGAATGTTGATGCAGTGGCACAGCTACGGTGAGAAACGCTGGAGAAGGTAGTGGGGCAGGCACGGATAGTTTAATGGGAGTCAATTAAGAAAAATCCTCCAAAGGAACTCAAAATATCTCCCATCACAATGATTCCTCACAAATCACGGGGGTATCACGCAATTCTTGACCTGCCAAACAACATAAGATTATGCAACCAAAAAATGACATCCATCAATGAATCAACAGTCAAGACTGCACCTCGTGGTGCCATCTATCAGATGGGCCAAGCCTTATCTTGCATCATACATGCCTTTGCCAAAGTGGATGATGACAGCAAGATTTTCATGGCAAAATGGGACATTAAAGATGGCTTCTGGCATCTAGACTGCAAAGAGGGCCAAGAATGGAATTTTTGCTATGTTCTCCCTCCCAAAAATCCTTCGGCACTGGTGGAATAAGTTGTGCCAATGTCACTCCAAATGGGCTGGATAGATTTACCCCCATACTTTTGTGCAGCATCCAAAACTGGCCACGATGTGGCAGAGCAGTACATGTAAACACCTGTGGGGACACTCCCTGACAATAAATTTCTGTAATGGGCAATTGACAGCGACAACTTTTGCGCCCTCCCACAGATAGCTGCCAAGAAGGCAGATCTATGATACATTGTCGAAGTCTACATGGATGACTACCTCGGGCTAGCCATCCCAACCTCACAAGACCACCTCCATCATGCCACAAATGCTGTTATGAATGGAATCCATGACATCTAACCCGCAGATGCCAACAACGACAAAGATCCAATTTCCTTCATGAAAGTAAAAAGGGCGATGGAACTTGGCTTCTCCAGAAGGACCTCTTAGGCTTTACATTCAACAGCGAGGACAAGACCTTATGCTCAAGACACAAAAACATGATGTCCTGCTTACAATTCTACACCAATGGCTACAGGCCAGTAGGACACCACAAGCAGGAGTGCCTTTTGAGGAGTATGTGTCTGTCATTGCAAAAGTGCGACAGACCTTTGTAGCCATACCCGCCGGTAAAGGGCTGCTCTTGCCATGTGACTGACTCCTGCAAAAAAAAACCAACCTTCATCTTCCTCCACCACAACAAACCACTACTGATGGCAATTCAGGAGATTCGCACCATCTTGCGAGAGTCAACCCTTCTTCCAACAAAATGCAATGAATTGGTAGTCAAGTGGCCAGATTACATAGGGGTAAAGGATGCGTCAAAACATGGGGTAAAGGGGGTCATCATTGGGGAGTGCAAAGAGTGCATACCCACTGCGTCTTCTAGGTGGAATGGCCCAAGGGTATCAAGAACAATATCAACACAAGAGAGAATCCCAAAGGGCACCTCACAAACTCCGATCTAAAAATGGCGGGTCTCTTGCTGCTGTGGTTACTTATGGAAGAGGTTTGCAATTTGTCTGCAGGCTGTCACGTTGCCTTTTTTAGCAATAATAGCCTGACCATCAGCTGGGTGAAAAGGCTGGCAATCAAATGCTCATAGGTTGCTGCACAATAGCTTTGAGCCCTAGTGCTGTGCCTCAAAGCTATATGAGCATCCCCATTGATGCCATTTCATGTGTCTGGTTGTGAAAATTCAATGACGATATTCCGTCACGCTCATGGGGCAGCGAGCCCAAATGGTTGTGTAAAACTGATTCTGACTTGCGTTTGTTGTTCAATAAAACTTTCCCATTGCCTGAGCAGAAGTCCTGGAGCATATACCATCCTTCCTTTGCCATCTCTATGTGTGTGATTTCTGTACTGCAGATGATGGATTCTTTGCTGGACAAGTGGCGGCGACTGCCAGAAATCGGGAGGTATAGTGGCACGATCACCTACAGCTTGGCTGTGGGAGTGGACCCTCACCTATCGACAGCCTCATTCCAAGACTCCATCCGACTCCCCACTGGTTTTGCTGCGCAATTCAAAAGCAGATACTATGGTCACAAAAAACAAGTTGCTGCTGGAACAGTCAGCAAGGCTATCACAGCCATTGACTAGACAATTGCGATGGAATGTGGGGTGAACCCCAGAAAACTCGACAACTCAAAGGAACTCTTGACTCCACTTGCACAAACACTTGACAGCTGGCATAAGGCAGATCCACCAACCAGTAAGCAGTTACCAGTCAAATCTGATGTCCCTGAGTTTTTTGCGGCCACCGGGACAAGAAAAGGTGCAACGGAGCTAGAAAAGGCCATCAGAGACTGGACCCTCATTGCCTTTTATTATCTTCTTTGCATCGGCAAATATCCATAAAAGGATCTTGCAATGAGACCAAACAGACAACACAATTCCAAATGCGTGACATCCCCTTTTTTTGAAAGGACAAACAGGGACACCTCCTCCAACTGAGTCAACGCGCCCCAGCTTGGGTAATATTGTCCACCAATGGTGCAACGTTAAAAATGGATAACCAGAAAAATGGATGGAACGGGGTCTGTGTATACCACGAGGCAAATGGCAATGCATACTATTGCCTCGTCCAAGCGCTTGGGTGTTGGTACATCCATATCCGCGACGTGGCCCCCCTGAGGAAGGTGCAACCTTGCTCTCAGCATACTTTGTCCAGGGCGGGTGCTTTGATGTCACCGAAAAAATATACGTGATGCCCTCAAATGGGCCCCCAAAGCCCTTGACTACCCTGGTGCAAAGGGCACACCAATAGACCACATCAACATGCACTCCCTGTGGAGTGAAGGGGCAAATGCCTTGTCTCTTTCTGGTTACTCCAACATGGAAATACAAAAATGGGGCAGTGGAGGAGTGCCACTTTCATGGAATACATTCAAGAAGAATTAGCATGTTTCTCCATGGGCATGTCAACCAAGATGCACAAAAAGTTTGGTTTTGTCAATGTCGCTGGTGGCGTGTACACGGATGTCACCAATGAACTTATCCACACACCATACTTCAAAAATGTCTTGGAACTAGCGGCTTAAACAACACAATGACAACAAGGATGCGGCTTCGCACCGGCCCCTTCTCCCAGTGTGGTAGTACTGTCAGGGGTGTTAGTGATGTTTTTTCTTCTACGGTGCATGTAACTCATTTGGATGCTCTTGGGGACATCTGTCGAAACATTAGTTGACTGCACACAAACCAATCCTATAATGACGGCACCACTACGGCACTGCCTGATTTCAGGACAACCACCACAACTTGCCGACATAGGCAACACCATGAGCAGCCGTCCAACATTGTAAGGCCAATTGTTCCTTTCAGCAGCAGACAGTCTTTGGGTGCACGAGACTTCAGGCCAGCCTGTCTGATACAGCATCCTGCCGGAGTCTTGCAGGGTGGAGCACTTGTCTAAGTACCAAAGCCTCCCTGTTGCGTGCAATCGGCATAACACATAGTGGGCAACTTTAGATGCATTGGGGCTTGGGGATTTCAGCCAATCATAAATCTGCAAGTATTTTGGCACCAACACCAAAATACTATCTCTACACTTAACCTGTTTCTTAGTATCCATTGCTAGTGGGCTAGTCAAGCAAGAACCAAGGTCAAGTGCTCAGCACGTGATCCGGGTGATGAAAAGATGAGTTTGGTGGCACATTGTTGGCAGAGAGTGAGGGAAATTCCCCCACCAACCTCATTCTGTGCAGAGAGCTGCCGCAACCCCTATGATGCATTGCAACTGTGGGTTGATTGTTGTTTGCTAGGTAGTTTCAAGCTTTGTCCCCTTCCCCACCCTTGAACCAATGGGCGACATTAGAGGCATTCAGGCTTGGGGATTTCAGCCAAGAATAAATCTTCAAGTGTTTTTGGCACCAACACCAAAATACTATCTCTGCACTTAACCTGTTTCTTTGTATCATTGCTAGTGGGCGAGTTGAGCAAGAACCAAGGTCCAGTGCTAAGCACTTGACAGAAGTTGAAGTGTCTTCAAAAACAATATGTAACATATCCTGGTAAACAAGTGGGGTCTGCAACACGGGGGGTTTACAAGTTTTGTGGCCACAAACAGTCACATTCCTGAAATGGTCACAAATTTATCTGTGCTAAAGTTAGAAATTGATGCCATAACACTACCACCATTTAGAAAAGTATTATAAAATTTTCCATACACGAATACTCCCCTAAAACAACCCTCAAACCCACCTACACAAAGTCCACCAAAAAGATAAAAACAACCATTCCATAGAGCATCCTTCCCCCCTCAAAAAATCATCATATCATCAAAAATCATTCAAAAATCATTTGTTTTGATTGAAACACTATTTCAGAATCCCCCCATGTCATAAAGCTCCAATTTTCATTTTAATGAGGAAAGCAATATTAAAAGATATATGTCACAGAAAAATTAGAAAATGTTGCAAAATGTATTCACAAAAACATCAAGTCATCACTCACATATTCCCCATAATCCAAATAGCTTACTCCTCATAATGAATTACCCCACAAGACACAGAAAGGCATCACCCCTACCTAACATTTCCCAAATACTGAGAGTTCATATGTAACAGTTTTACATACG
Organism: Cyclotella cf. meneghiniana; assembly: GCA_036940065.1. NCBI lineage: Eukaryota > Bacillariophyta > Thalassiosirophyceae > Thalassiosirales > Thalassiosiraceae > Cyclotella > Cyclotella cf. meneghiniana. Next base: position 18,527 of record JALLPD010000116.1, read on the forward strand.
CAACAAATTATCACTCACAAAACACATCTACTCACAGTAAATCACCCCACCCCATAAAAGACACAGACAGTCTGCCCCACCCTTTACACAGCACAAATTTAGACATGTGTAACACCACATCTGTGTATGATACTCACAAAGACAATGTGATGTAAATAGCCTATCCCATAATGCACGTACCCCCCCCCCAATATTTCCCCATATTAGGAGAGATGAGGGGTAACAGTGTCATTTAAAAAACAGTGCCTGATTTTGCTCATGAAAAATTGAGTGCGCTCATATTATGTGATGTAGATCACTTACCTTATAAGTAACATGAAATTCCCCCACCTAATATAGTCAAAAATTAACTGAGTTCATAAGCAAAAAACACAAACCTCAAACACCTACAAAAACAATTACATATGGAACAAATAATACAGGCAGCCATTCATATAACAAAAACATCAGCGTACAAATACACATGCAAAAGTTACATTTGTAACATATTTCCCCTCTGAAACAAAATTTCATATGTAACGTTCAAAGTGTTACAATAAAAAACTCACAATGTTGCCTATGGAACAATGATTCCAAAAGCAATAAATCAACCTCACCTTAGAGACAAGAATGTGTTAAAGATGTAACAATGTTAAATTTACATCACCATGAGAACATTACATACGGAACAATGATACGGACAGCCATTCATTCAACAATGCCAGCAAAGAAGTAAACATGTGAAAGTTACATATGTAACACATGATACAGACAGTCATTCATAATAACAATGATTTTGACATCCATTCATGCAACCATACACTTGAGAACACAGCATGTTATAAAGTAACAATGTTTCTTTTTGTCACCAAGAGAACTTCACATATGGAAAACAAATGACTTCAGTCATCCATTCAAACAAAGTCAGCATACAAATTGTTACATATGGAACAACAATACAGACAGCGTCAACATGCAAAAGTTACATATGTAACAACAACATATGAAATATTTTGAAAATACTCACCGCAATGTTTGGAACAGAGTAAACATCAATGCCATGTATGTTACATTCATGCAGAACTGGCTTACCTGAATGAAAAATAATTGTTTAGTATAAAACGCTGTTACATATGAAGCATAATTACATATGTAAATGTTCTCAATCTTACAATAAAAAACTTACAATTTTAACATTTCATTTTTTGATCATCCTGATTTAAAAATACTTTGGGCCGTTAAGCTGCCAGTACCAATATGATTCTGTCGCTCTTGTAGAAATCATAAATTAATTTTGTTGAAATGAGGAGAGCGAGGATCAAAGATATGGTGTTATAGCATAATACACTCTTACATAGTTAACAACATTACATAATATGTAATATCAATGCAAACCAGCTTACCTGATTGCAAAATTTGGACATGCAAAACAACCATGTGAGGTGTGTAACATTCCTGATGAAGTGGATTACCTGGATTCAAAAAGCTCATTTTTAGTATAAAAACACTGCTTCATATGTAACATATATCATTCTCAATGTAATGAACCAAACTTACCTCAATTTCACACTCTTTCAACTTTTAGAACATTCTGATGTGAAAAGAACTTTGGTCTATTTAGTTGCCAGTTTGGCTCCTGTAAAAATCAGAAATTATTTCATTGAAAAGAGGAGAGTAATGACGATCTGCAATAGAGACACTGTTACATAAGTAACATGTTACATGTGTAAAATGTTGCATTCTCAATGACATGAATGAAAACTTACCTTGGTCTCTCAACATTTACACCAACTTGTCCCTCAACTGTGTCTTTTTAAAATTCATGGAAGGAGAAAAAATAGAAAGAAAATCAAAAACAGGCATAAATTAACTAGAAAGCATCAAAAATGAAGCCGAAAACTGAAAATCTGTCAAGCAATACAACAGACAAAAAGGAAAAAAGCCAGCTCACCTGTCAAACACAACAATCAACTAAAGATGGTGACAGGAGGGAGAAAGCACATAGAAAATGAAAAGCGGCAGAAAAATCCAGTAGATGGTCTCAAAAACAGAGCCAAAAATGAAAATCGGCAGATTGTAACACAAACAGACAAAAAAAGAATGAAAAAAGCCAGCTCACCTGTCAATCTCAACAATCAACTAAAAGATGGTGATGGGCGGGAGAAAGCACACAGAATTACCAGAAAAAACATGTTGTGTACAAAACAAATTGTCAAGAGTGAAAAATCTTACCTGTCTCAATGATACTCCATTTTTTTGTATCTCCTGGTCCCCATCATGAAATGTAAATACCATGATGTGTCCCACATAATGCCTCAGAAAAACAAATTGGTTACATATATAATGTATGTACATGTGTGACACATCCTGTCACGAAAGATGCTATGAAAAAACACAACATTGTTGAGTATGCAATGAACATACATGCCCATTACATATAGAACAAAATGTACGAGTCTCACAATGTTGCCAAATAATGAATCAGAAAACTGCTCCTGTCAGATCTCTCCTACTCTTGCTTTTGTGTGCCCTTGTCACTGCATCAAAAAACCCAAGTAACAAGCAAAAGACAAAAAGAGCAAACTTAACGTAAATGAATAGAGAGCACAAACTGCAAAAATGCAGTATCGTGACAGCACAATCTCATGTCCTAAAAGCTTACCTCCATCTCACACCATTTAATTTTTTTCAGGGTCCCAACTCTGTGGGCCATTCAATTATGCAATCACACCATTGCAATCTCACCATTGGTGGTCACACCATTGCAATTGCACCTTACAATGGCATCATTGCAATCACAGGGGGCTCAATCAAAAATGCAGCATGTCTTGCTTCATCATGTTGGCAAGATATTGTCATGGTTTTTTGTGCAAACTGCTGTCACACAAAAAAATTGCATCTTCTACATTGTGCAGTACAAAAATTACATCATATTGTAGATCAGAAAATGACTTTTATAGTACTATGAAAGTGGATCTGGTACTGTGTAGA